>JACEIK010001943.1:99852-113721 GCA_018107945.1 Datura stramonium
GTGTAACAACTATTCTAGCTAGTAATAGTTACTATCTTCTCTAAGCGCTTAATACATCACAATTTCATTATGAACATCTCTTCTCTTACTTCACCTTTATTCTTTTCACTCATCAATTTCTTCTTTTGTTTCCCATTTCTTTAGGCGCACTTAGCTTATTAGTAAGGAGTACTTAGGCAATGTTTTCCTTATTTAGTTCTCTTACTCCCTACAAATATTTATGCATTTTCAAATAATTGAACCTTTACTCTTTTCTTCAACTCCCACAACCACTATTTTCCTTCTTTTTCATGATTCTCACTCCTCTACTCTTTTGCATTTTTCACTTAAGCGCTTAGGACTTTTGGATCAAATTCAATGCTCCTGAAAGAAAAGGACTTAGCTTACATTGTGGCTAGAAAAGAATAGGCTAAACGCTCAATAGGGCTAACTAGGATCATATGTCAGTGTTGGAAAAGCGATGGATAAATATGAGGCTCATTCAAATAAATTCCTAAATCATCTCCTACAATTAACATCCCTCATTTCGTTTTATACACACACCAGGAAAGTTCTAGACACTACACAATAGCATGGAATATTCAAAACCCTTACACTCATAGCACATGCTCAATTCAAGAAAAATTCAGTAGACTCTTAACTCAGCTAATCACAAGAATTCTAAACTAAGCTTTCAAGCATATAGATTCATATTCAAGAGCCTAGGTGTCTTAGACAAAGTTATATAATTGCTAAACATTCTTCAAATTTTACAAGACTTGCATCTCACAATCGTGTATAACACATAACAAGAATATCAAGCTATCCATTAGGTAAGGGTTCAAAATTAAAAACCTACTGACTTATTTTCCCTCAAGACGGTTGTCATCCATCGATCATAGGGAAAAGTCCCTAACTATGAATGAAAAGTTATGTACAAATAAATGAAAAAATTTTATTTCTCGATTCAAAGTGCCCCCCTTTGGAAAAGAACAAAAAAGAAAAAACAAAGGGTGGGTGAATTTTGCTCAACCTCAACTTTATCGACACACACATTTTTGACCAAGCACCAACTTCACCCGAATTCACTAAGAACAAAATTTAAAATTTTTGAAATTCTTCTCACCCCACACTTGAATAATGTTATGTCCCCACAACATCATTTACAATTAAAATAAGGGTGAGCAATACTCTCTGAGGCCTCCAGGACGAGCTAACAACATATGTTTCGGTATTTGTGCATATGTGGGTCAACGACCCCACACTCATCTTTTTTCATGCTCCTTAGCTTTCCCTTCCATGGGTACTCAGACATCCCTTGCATATGTGCTTAACAAAAAAAACAAAAAAAACAAATGACAAATAAAAAAATTTACAAACAAACTGAAAAGAAAGTGTACTTGTGGTACTCTTGGGTTGCCTCTTAAGAAGCGCCTGATTTTACGTCATGGCATGACGCATCAAGTTCCACTACTTTTCCTTCCACTTTGAGGATATGAATCTCACCCCTAATTTATTTTCGAATTTCCTATTATGCTCTAGTCGTGGTGGTGAAAAATTTAAGGGACCAAAAAGTAGATGTCGTCTCTTATACTTATTAGCCCTTAAGTAAGTGAAGTCGTTCTATCTCTTCAGCTTAGCAAATTGCAGACTATATGGGGCTTGTTCCTCACCTAGACCTTTCTCTATAAGCTTGGAAGACACTATTTCTAAGTTGTCAACCAAACTTAAGGTCGAGAAATGCTTTGAGTGGGGTACAATACACCTCAACACTGAAACTGCATTGTGCTTGACCTCTTTTTTTTTTGTACACCGTCTCCACATCAACATCTGACTCCACATGAATATCAAATGGTTGGAAATCTATCCCCCTTTTTATGATTGGATTGGCCATATATGTGAGACCATCACAAAGACTCTCAAGAGCTTCTAATTGTTGAGCTTGCTCCAAGAACTCACTCTTTTTTTCTCCTTGAGATCCTTCTTGAGTAATGGCTAAGACCGTGACTTGCAAATCAGTGCAAGCTTAAGCCCTAGACTTTATCTCCCTGAACTTGGCTTTCATCATTTCTAGGACCTTTCCATTTTCCTTTGTCTAAATTCTCATTACTTCCATCTGCTCCCTCATTGTTTCTGTCTGCTGAAGGACCTATTTTAACATGTTTTATATCTAAGCTTGGTATTCTAAGTCCTCCTCTTCATCATTCCTATGCTCATCAAAAACAACAGAAGGTTCATAGTAGGGGCTTGGGGAAGGGGAATACGAATTTGGACAACCATTCCAATAGCCATCCTGACCACCACATATACTGCAAGTAGGACAATGTTGCCACAAGTGCGGTCCTCCATAATATAGAAAGGACTCACCGAAATATGAGTATCCACCATTCATCCCATTTATGTTCTATGATGTCATGTCAAGAAGAGTATCAAATTAAAAACAAAAATAAAAGAAATCTAAAACTAATAAATATTTTTTTCAACACTTAGAAAATTAGACACTATCACAAAACAAGAAATTCACCAATTTAGCCAGTCCCCAGCAACGACGCCAAAAATTTGTTCGCACTCCAGCGCACGCACAAGTGTACGCGGTCAAACAAGTAATACAGTGACTCTTGAAGAGCCGGATGTCGAACCCACAAGGAATGGACTAACTCAATGAATGTTCAAGTTCAAGTGTTAAGTTACATTTCACAAGTGTTGATTGTAGAGATTTTGGAAGTTAGTATTTTTAAATCAAAGGTTCTCACAAAATAGTCTAGGAACAATAATAAGAGCATATAGAGTTAAGGCTTGACAATCATGCAATGCTACCATTCACAGTCACAGAGTTACAATGCAGTGTTCATGGTCTTTCAAGCCTCTAAAAACAACAAACTACTCTCATACCTACATGGTTGAGCAGGGATGTGACGTCCTAATTCGTGAGCAATCTAACACTGTGGATGTGGTTTATGGAGTTTATGCCCTTGATTATGGACTTTCATACCTCTAATTATTTAACCTAACTTAGCTTCACAACTACTTATACGAGCGGTGATGTGACAATTCTAAGTCAATGTCTAGCTATCGTCCCGTTTAATTAACCAAGCAAGGCAAGTTAGGTATAGTTTCTATATTAATTGCAATTCCTATTTTAAAGACAAGAACTTACTCTCTGCATTCTTTCGTTCTAACCTGGGCTACTCTTTCGAGCTATTGCCTAAGCCTAACACGTTTGTTTTCATGGTGATCAAGCATAAAAACAACAATAATTAATAATGCAAGACAAAACAATAATAAAAACTCAAACCTAAGATGAATTCAAGCATTTACATTCATATCATGTAGCCTCAACCCTAGAGGAAGGGTTTTAACCACTCATGTTTGTACAATTACTCAAAAACATATTTAAAGTAAGGCACTTACAAGAATGAGTAAAAGAGAATTGAAGTTCATGAACCCTAGATAGAGTTTCCCTCGTTCTCTGTTCGCTCCTTTCCATTTATCAAAAAATATTTCATGATAATGATTTGAGAAGCTAAGGATCCTATTTATACTTAATTAAGATTTGTAATTTTTGGTCGTGGTTGAACTACCTCCGTTCTGTGCTATCTATCGTGCAACATGGCCTCCATGGCACGGGGCTTTCGCGCAGGGATACTTGAATGGCATGTCATGGGCGACTGGCGTCAGGCGTGGCACGGACGCTAGTGCGCTGCCCATGCTGTGTGGCACATTGGGTGGCTCGGCATGTGCATACACATATGCAACATCATGAGACTCTTTTGCCTTTTATTCCAAGTTTCTTCCTCAAGCTTTTACCATCATATTTAGTCCCTCCTAAGCATTTTACACCTACAAAACAAAGGCTAATCATGTTGGTTAGTTCATGCACAAAAACAACTAAATTCACATGAGAATGTAATCAATTAGATTAACAAACATGACTAAAACTAAAATATAAAATAGTACTTGGGAACGTAATTATGCCCTAGATGACTAGACTCGGGAGGAAACTCCACGAATCATGCGGTTGCTTCCCTAGTGAGTGTGAATGGAAAGAGTCTCAATCTGATTAACTCTTGAGTGTTATTTATAATGTTGATGGGTTGACAAATCTCCAAGAAGTGGCAAAGATGCCTGTTTGCATCCTCATTGGGCATTCCTCCGAAGAGTCCCTTCATTTGAAGTAAGTGTAGCATTGTACTTGTCATATGAAAAATTGCATTCCCTATCATAGGAGGTAGGCAAATTTCACCTGCTACATCGGGCATCACGAGGTCATCATCCTCATGATCCATATGCCCATCCACTAAACTTTCTCCTTCTAATGAGCTATAGGAACAAAATAATAAAATTTTCTTTTGCTAATCCAAATTCNGTGTTGGCTCATATCAAATTCAACCTAGAAGGCACAAACTACAATAGTAAATTCAAACATAATTAACATGCAAGATCAATTCAAAATAACAACAACTAGAGGCTATCAAATTACATTCCCCGACAAAGACGCCATTTTTTATAATGTCCAAACTACACCCTTCTTATTAAAGTGCGTAAATGGTCGTTGTATCAAAACAAATAACCCAACGAGTGTCAGGGTCAAATCCCACACAGAATATCAGTTGATCACATAATTGTTGTCTATTAAATTGAACTAATTCATATCAATGTTGCAAGATAAATAAGATAAAATAAAATATGGAATTACACACTAAAAATAGGGGCAAAGTATAGGAAAGACAAATGGAGAGATTACTAGGGTGTGATATTGATAAGGGCTTCAATAGGCAGGAATTGTTAAATGCTCCTATCTTTGCTCAACAATATGATTAGCTGCGGATTAGGCGACATCTTAAGTTTCTAAACCAATTAGATGTCTTGTATGTTAGATTTTCTGAAATTCCAAGGTTTCTCTTCCCAACAACCACATCAGCTTGGGTATGTATTCACTATTTTCAGCTCCAATCCTTAATAGATGTATAATAATGGGTTTTTGCTATGTCTAGCCCAACCCCACATATTTACCACCCAAATACCCAGTAGTTTTTCCCCATCCATACCTTAATTTCATTTTTAAAAAAAAATCAAAGTAAGGAAATGCAATCCACATTTGCAACTATGAGTTTCAACTTAAAATTTATAGGAAATACTAAAATCATACTAATTTAGTAAATCTAAGATCAAATACATAATAACCAACCCAAATCAATCCTAATCATTCACACACCGCTAGCAAAGAATTTAGCTACTCATGTAAGTAAAGTAAGACATTGCATTAAACAAAATTTCAATATCCATTCACAAACTTAAGTGAAATTCAGGAAAAGTTTAAACTCCAATGGAGTTTTCTACCTTCTCAATGAAGAAGATGACTCTTTCTCTTTCAACTTCTCTCTATGTTCTATACAAGCCAAAACCAATAGAATAATCAATACCTTATAGAATGGAATATTTAGTTCTTTTGTGAGAGGTACAAAAATAGGGTACATATCGGGTCTTTTTTTCATGCTTGACATTTTTACCCCTGGCTGACGGCCTTACTTGCGATTCATCGGTGATTAACCGGTTTCGATTCGTGAAACAACGTTCATCTCTAGCTGAAGGATGGTGAGGTTTTTGGCTCTTCGGCGCTAGCACTGGTAGTTCACCGGTGCTTATCCATGGACCGCCGGTTGGTCATAGCTCCTGGCAGTGAGTTCCTTAACACTTTGGCGTTGGCACTGATGGTTTGCTAGTGCTCTTATGCGGTTTTCCGATCTCCAACCTTCTTCTAGATAGTAGGAAACTATGGTCAATTTAGTGTCTTTCCAGTGTCCTCTAGTGGAGCACCGGTCATCAACTTTATTTCCATGTTTTTTGCTCAATTTCTTGCTTTTCCCTATTCAAGTTAAGTACCTACAAGAATCGAGGAGAAAAGGCATAAAATCTATCTAATTGACTTGAAAACTAAGGAAAAACTCATGTTTAAGAGCCTAGTGAGTTGGTAAATTATCAACTCAACAGGTTCAGATGTGATCGTCAGGGGGCAAGGACGAGGCTCTTGCACATGCAGTTAGGGCCCTAACTAGGGGTCAAGGAAGAGGTAGACCTAGAGGTCGAGGCCTGACATGAGATGTAAAACCATCTCGGGGTCAGGCTAGAGCACTATCACCTAAGCTAGAGATTAAAATTTAGGATTATTCGCACTAGCCAGAAGGTGTGAGGCCAGCCCAGCCTCCAGCAGGATTCGTAGCCACACCATTTTTTCAAGATACCATGGTTAGGATTCTTAGCTTTATGGAGGGTATGTCACAGTGATGAGTTGGTAATTTACCAACTCATTAGGCTTTTAAGCATTTTCTTTGGCTTTTTTTAAAGTCTTTAGTTGGATTTTATGCCCTTTTTTCCTTTTGATGTGCAGGTACCTAACTTGAAGAGAAGGAGTATGAAGTTGAGTAGAAAGGATGAGTTGCAAGAGAAAATCGGCGTTCAACCGGAGGACACTGGTGAAATACCGGTCAACCGTAGGCACTCAATGGTTTAATGAATAATTGCAATCGGCAGCTCGCAGATAGCAACCGGCGATCCGTTGGTTCTATTGTTGAATGTGCTGCACTTTAGTGGACAATTGATGAGATTAACTGGCGGCTCGCAGATATCAACTGGTGAATCACCAGAAGACATCGCCGAAATGTTCTAGACTTCACTGGACCATAGAGGAAAGCAACCGACGGCTCGCATATAGAAACTGGTGAACCGTCGATTCTATTGCAAGTGAAAGATGCCTAAAAAGGGGCAAAAACGTCCAGCCTTAAAAAAGAGGAGAATATTATGACCTACTTTTGTATATATTATAGAAAAAGTACTCTNCTCTTAACATATCATTGAATATTTCCATTACTTTTGAGATAGAGAGAAAACTCCACTGGAGAATATTACTTTTTCATCTTCATCTTCTTCATCAAGGTATAACCACCATTGTAGAGATATTTTGAGCATAATTTTGCTTACTCTTAGTGATGAAATTGTTGAGTTTATTGATAAATATGCTCTTGTGTTTCTCAATTGTGAGTAGTTAAATTTATAGCTAGAGGTGTGTGATGATGGGTGTTTAATTTGATTGATTATTGCTAGATTTGTCTTGTTATTACTTAATTAGTGTAAATGTATTGAATTCTCCTCAAATAATAGTTGATTGCTCATAGTTACAAATATAGGTATTGCCTTCTTACTTGATTTTGGCTTTAAAAAGAAGAATTAAGTAATTAGGGAGAATTTAATAATGGATTGGGATTTGATTGTGTGGAGTTGGGCTAGAAATAGCCAAAACCCCTAATCATAATCCCTTTAGAGGTTTATTGCTAGAAATAGCTCAGCTCCTAACCCAAACCATATTGGAATAGTTGAATTATTCCTTGAGGTTTGAAAGGACTTAAGGTTAAGGAGCTCAAGTGGTTAAAAAAATCAAGCTCCATCCTTTTCCAAGCTTATTTACACATATTAGTAATTACTTGATTTCCTAGTAGATCCCAATTTGATTGACATCCATCTACACCACACCACTAGCCTTTGCTCATTATTGTTTCTCATTTTTGGTTATCTTTCTCTCTTGATTAGCTGATTTAGAGTCCACGATATTATTGCATTCATTTTCCCTAAAATTTACTTTTACATTTTCATTGCTTGCATGCGAATCAAATTCAATTCACTAAATAACTCTTGTGAAAATAATTATCTATTCTCTATGGGATTGGACCCTGACACCCATCGGGTTATTTGTTTTGATACACTGATCTCATACATTCTCTCTAAATGAGGAGTGTATTTTAAGCGTATAAAAAATGGCGTCGTTGCCTAGGAATAACGCTTGATATCCTTGAGTTGTTTGCTAATTTGGCTTGATATTGTATCTTAATTATTTCAACATTACTATCCTAGTGGTGCCTTATTTTTCCATTGTTGGGTTGTTGATGATATGCTAATGAGTCCCTTTGAAAGTCTGCTGAGAGACCCCGAGAGAGCAGTGTATGTCGAGACCCTCCAATTGATGGATAATTTGTGGAGTAGAGAAGGAAGAAAAGACACAATGTTGATGGTCATGATGAAGCAAATAGAGTTGCTAACAAATTATATGATGGGTTTTAATATAAGGTACCAACAAGCCAATCAAGGCTATGGGTATTCTTATAATGAAAATCAAGGTAAAAATAATGTTTGTTTAGCTAAGACTAGTAGCCAAGGAAGTGATGAGTCCCTATGATCTGGCATCGAAACACCCTTGAGGTGGTGCTTGAGGAAGTTATTTTGATTGATTCAGGAATTTAGGAGTTGCGGGGTGAGTTGTTAGACCTCACTACAACAGTGAAGAATCGTGCTCTGGCCATAAAATAGTTAGAGGGTAGAACGAACTTGTTAGCATCTCAAGTGGCGGCTCAATAGGTAACAAAGGAAACAAAGGTTCTACCACCCCCAGCCAATGTAGATGAAGAAGCATTGGGATGGGAGGTTGAAGAAGAAATTTTGAAATAAATGTTTGCTAGCCTTTTGAGAAGTGAAGGATTAGAGGAGGTGTTTCAAGTGAGTAAAGGGCTAGGAACTTACACCTTCTAACTGAGGAAACTCAATCTAGACTTTAAAAATTGGACAACCCCACCATAACAGCCATCCATCATTTTACCTCTACTCTTGGAACTCAAACCATTACCTGCCCATTTGCAATATGCATATTTGGAGGAAAATGAGACACTCTTGGTGATTATCTCAGCAAAGCTCACTTCTCAACAGGTAGAAAAACTCATAGCAGTGTTGAAAAGGCATATTCAAGCAATAGGGTGGTCTATAGCTGATATCATTGGTATTCCTCTAGGTATTTGTACTCACAAGATCAACCTTCAAGAGGATTACAACCCTTCAGTCGAGCATCAGAGGACGTTTGCATACACCTATGTAAGAGGTGGTCAAGAAAGAAATTATTAAATTGTAGATTTCGGAGTTGTGTATCTTATCTTTGATAGAAGCTGGGTAATTCATGTACAATTGTTGCGCTCCAGCGCACTCGCAAGCGTACGTGGTCGTACAAGTAATACAGTGGCCCTTTTTAAGAGCCTGATGTCGAACCCACAGGGACTGGACCAATTCAGCAAATTATGAAGTTCAAGTGTAAGATTAACCTTAACAAATGTTGATTATAGAAGTTTTCGGTAAATTATAATTATGTTTTGGGGTGGTCACAAAATTATCTGGAAACAATATAAGATGCAACTAGAGCTAAGGCCGGATAATCATGCAATGCTACACTTTGTAATGGTTCCCGTATGAAATTATCAATTGTTGTCTCACATAGTTGGAAAATGCGATGTTCATGGTCTCTCGAGCCTCTAAACACGAAAAACTAGCTTCACAACTACATCATTGAGCGGGGATGTGACATCCTAATTAGTGGGAAATTAACTACTTGGATGTGGTTTACGGGGTTTGTGCTTTGATTAGGGACTTCCGTACCTATAATAATTAAACCTAACTTAGCTTCACAACTACTTCTACGAGTGGTGGAATTACAATTCTAAGCCGGTGTCTTGCTATCATCCCGTTTTATCAACAATGCAAGGAAAATTAGGTATAATTTCTATCCTAACCACGAATCCTATCGTAAGATAAGAACATGCTCGCTACATTCTCTTGTCTAGCCTAGGGTTACTCCCTCAAGCTTTTGCCTATCTTAACATGTATGTTTTCATGGTGATCAAGCATAAAAACAACCATAATAAAGAATGTAAGACAAAACAACAATTAACAACTCAAACCAAAATGAATTCATCAAAATGAATTCATGCATTACAATCATGGTCAATGCGGGCCTCAACCTCGCGAGGAAGGCTTTTAGCCACTTAGGTTCGTATAATAACTTAAAAATATCGTTAAAGTAGAGTACTTAAAAGAATAGGTAAAAGAGAATGTAAAAATTAGTGAACCCCAGTGAGTTTTTCACTTCTCCTCGCCTCTATGGTTTTCAAAAAATATTTTCTAATAAAGATTTTAGAAGCTAAGGGTTCAATTTATACTAAGTTGAAAAATTGAAAAATTTGGCCGTAGTGGAACAAATTCTCCATGGCACTAGAGGTTGTCATAGATATTTTCCGTGCCACTGAGCAAACGCGAGGTTTCACCTGCTTGTAGCCCCTACTTATATAAATTAATTCTTTGCTCCGTGGCACGTTGTTGAACGCTCCTATGCTTCTCCGTTGCACGGAGTTGACCAAATGTCCCTTTAGCTTGTCTCATCATCCATAATCCATCCCTTAACATTTATCTTCAATATTAGACCATTATATTCACATTGAGCTCCATACATTGGCAATTTCAACCTACAAAGAGATCTAATCATATTTGTTAGTCCATGACCACAAATTACACAAAATACATGAGATTATTCTTAAATTAAGGTACAACACGGAAAAACATGGGTATAAAATAGTATTTAGACATGCAAATATTCCCAAGATCACTACCCCACACTTAAAACTTTATTCGCCCTCAAACAAATCCTTTATATCTCATGCATAAGGAAGACTCACAAATTACCAATTGACGCAAGACTCCACTCAAATTAAGGCTACAATGACTAATTTAGATGACAAGTTCAAATAAACACAATATATATATCATATATACCATAATTCAAATCTAATACAACCAAGTTAAGACCTCCTAGCCTAAGCATCGACTCTACAAACTACGTAAAACTCACGCACATTAGCCAATTAAGAATTTTAACATGAATTATATCTTTTCTAAAACATGTGCCCTCACAACAAGAGATACCCATTTTTACTCACAAGCCCTTTCAAATTATACCGTATGGGTATATGGATAAGAATTAAGTTCACTCTCACAAAGAATTTACATGCCACGTGTATTGACCCATAAGTTTTCCTCAGTGTTTTACTCCACTAATTTAAGAATGTTTGACCGTAAGATCAAGTATGACTTATCGGTCTTAATGTGTTAAGAGATGGGTAGGTACTATTCTCGACCGCAATAGTGGCTATATTCCCCAAGCGCTTTTACTACATCACACATTCATTACGGACATCTCTTGTCTTACTTCACCTCATTCTTTCACTCTTAGTCTCCTCTTTGTTCCCATTTCTTTGGGCACACTTAGATTATTAGTATGAGTACTTAAGAAACTTTTTCATTAATTTGTTCTCTTACTCCCTACCAATACTCAACAATTTTCAAAAAAAGTGTACTCTAATATTTTTCCTCAACTCCCGCAACCATTATTTTTCCTTCTTTGTCACGATTCTCACTCCTTTACTCTTGAATTTTTCACTTAAGCGCTTAAGCTCGAGAAACTTCAAGGCTATTGAAAGAAAAGGATTTAGCTTTATGTTGCAGCTATCAAAAGTTAAATGTGGTCTTAAGGCTCAATGGGGCCAACCAGATCAGACATTCAAGGTAGGTAGCGACGTATGTACTAGCTCATTCAAAGAAATGCCTAAATTGATCTCCCTACAATCAACATCCTCATTTCGTTTTTGTATACACACCAAACAATTTCTAGACACTACACAATAGCATGGAATATTCAAAAACCTTACACTCACAGCACATGCTCAATTCAAGAAAAATTCAGCAGACTCTTAACTCAGCACCACAAGAATTCAAAATTTAGATTTAAGAACATAGAGTCACATTCAAGTGAGACTAGGTGTCTCAAACAGAGTTATACACTTCTTACATGCTTCAACACTAACCACACTTTCCTCTCACAATCATGTATTACACATAACAAGAACATCAAGACCTCCATTAGTTACGGGTTCACAAACCAAAACCTATTGACTAATTTTCCCTCAAGACGGTTGTCATCCATCCATCGTTGGGTATAGTCCCTAACTATGACTAAAAATAACTATGTACAAACAAAAAAAATTATTCTTCGGTTAAAAGTGCCCCCCATCAGAAAAGAACTGAAAGAAATAAACCAACGGGCGGGGAATCATGCTCAACTCAAAAATTTTACCCCTCAACCAATACCTATCAAGCACTAAATTCACCCGAAATTATTAAGCACGTACTCTTAAAATTTCACCCCACACTTGAATCATGCTATGTCCCCCAAAACATCTCATTAAAATTCAAAAAGGTGAGAAATACCTCGAAGCCTCTAGGCCTAGCTAACAAATATGTTTTTCTCCATTTTTGAACACGTGGGTCATCGACCCCACACTCATCTTTTGTCATGCTCCTAGCTTTTACTGCTGGTACTGCACTTCCCCTAAATTCGTTCTTAAACAAAAAATAAACAACAAGTGAAAATAACAAATTACAAACAAACTGAAAGAAAGTGTATATGTGGTACTCTTGAGTTTCTCCCAAGAAACGCCTTATTTTACATCACGGCACGACGCATCAAGTTTCACCACTTTTCCCTCCACTTTGGGGATATGAATCTCACCCTAATTTTTCTCCAGCTTCTTATGCTCCAGGGGTGGTGGTGAAAAAATGAAAGGACCAAGCAGTAGATGTCGCCTCTGGCACTTATTGGCCCTTACGTAAGTGAAGTCATTTTGTCTTTCAAAATCAACAAAGTTCAGAATATATGGGGCTTGTTCCCCCTCTAGACCTTTCTCTACAAGCTTGGAAGACTCTATTTCTAGGTTGTCAACCAAACTTAATATCAATAAATGCTTTGAGTGGGGTACAATACACCTCAAATTTGAAACTGCATTGTGCTTAACCTCCTTACTTGTGTACACCTTCTCCACATCCACATCTAACTCCACATGACTGTCAAATGGTTGGAAGTCTATCTCTCCTTTCATGACTGGATTGACCTTATGTGTGAGACCATCATGGGGACTCTCAGGAGCTTCTAACTGTTGAACTTCTTCCAAGAACTCACCCTTTTCTTCTGCTTGTAGTCCCTCTTGAGTATTGTATAAGACCGTCACTTGCAAATCAAAGAAAGCTTCAGCCTCAGCCATCATCCCCATGAACATGGCGCTTATCATTTCTAAGGCCTCTCCATTTTCCTTGGTCTGAACTCCCAATACTTCCATCTACTCCCTCATTGCTTCTGTCCGCTCAAGGAACTATTTTAACATGTTTTCTATCTGAGCTTGGTGTTCAGAGTCCTCCTTTTCATCATTCCTATACTCATCAAAAACAACAGAAGGATAAAGTAGGGGCTTAGGGTAGGGGAATATGCATTTGGACAACCATCCCAATGGACATCTTGACCACCACAAATACTGCAAGTGTTACAGTATTGCCATGAGTGGAGTCCTCAACAATTCAGACATGACTCACCAAAATATGAGTATCCACCATTCAACCCATTTGTGTTCTATGATGTCATGTAACGAAGTGTATTAGACTAAAAACAAAAAATAAAATAAATCTAAAACTAATAAAGAAAATTTTGTCAAAACATAGAAAATTAGACACTAACACAAAACAAGAAAATCACCAATTTCACCAGTCCCCAGCAACGGTGCCAAAAACTTGTTGCGCTCCAGCGAACTCGCAAAGGTACGCGGTCGTACAAGTAATACAGTGGCCCTTTTTATGAGTTGGATGTCGAACCTACAGGAACTAGACCAATTCAGCAAATTATGAAGTTCAAGTGTAAGATTAACCTTCACAAGTGTTGATTATAGAAGTTTTCTGTAAATTATAATTAAGTTTTGGGGTGGTCACAAAACAATTTGGAAACAATATAAGAAGCAACTAGAGCTAAGGACGGATAATCATGCAATGCTACACTTTGTAACGGTTCACGTATGAAATTAACAATTGTTGTCTCACATAGTTGTAAAATGCGATGTTCATGGTCTCTCGAGCCTCTAAACATGACAAACTAGCTTCACAACTACATCGTTGAGCGGGGATGTGACATCCTAGTTCGTGGGCAAT
>JACEIK010001943.1:113984-133613 GCA_018107945.1 Datura stramonium
AAAGAATGTAAGACAAAACAACAATTAACAACTCAAACCAAAATGAATTCATGCATTACAATCATATCACGTGGCCTCAACCCTAGAGGAAGGGTTTTAGTCACTCATGTTTGTATAATAACTTAAAAACATCTTTAAAAAATAGTACTTAAAAGGCCGCAATTGAATGGAATCACCGACTACAGGCCGAAACTAGTTAAACGAGAATCAGCATCAAGGTATGTTAAGGCTTATCCCTTCGGCAACTTATTCTCATCGTATAATGATACGACCTATGTTTTAAATGTAGACAATGATCTTACATGTCGTAATTAGCTTCAACTAGTATATAAAGATCATGTATGTAGAGATTAGCTGCTATCAGTAGATTATGATTACATAAGTTTAGGCTAGCTGCTAGAAAGCATATCAAGAGAATATTGCAGTATCCGTTGTCGGGAAAGAAGACGTTAAGTGTGATTCACGCTAGATGTTTCATAGAAACTCCTCTACCCTTCTGTTCACCGTGTTAGTAGAATTGATGTTTTTTTATTGTGCCTAGGCTTCATAAGTTTATGGATAGTAGTTGGGTCTGAGTTAGTAAGTTGAATAGCTTAGGCGCGGCTGGGAAGTATAACTATCATTTTGGCACCTGTATTGTTAGTAAATATTGTCCAGAGCTCGTTGGCATACCTTGATGCCTCCAGGGCCAGAATTATATTAGTATTGTCTTACCCTAGAGTTAGTGGCACCACAGTTGCCTAGTGAATTGAGGGTCAGCTGACCATAGAGTTGGCTATTAGTTTTACTCGACTTAATGCTTGTCGCACAGGTCGCTTAGGACACCATTCCAGGTTATACAAGTCTGACAGATCAGTGGATACTAAGGGAGGAAAGTTTATTAGTAGTTAGATGTGGGGCCAATACCCTAGTCTACTTTTATAAGATACTCAGGTACAGGTTGTCGGGATTTGCTAAGCCTAGATAAAACTTACCTACAAGGTTAATGATCACCCAGAGGAGGCATATGAAATCTTAACTGACTCAGTTAGTGCCTAAGGGACTAGAATCCCAGTATTATAGCATTACCTACAGGCTAAGAGTTATAATAAGCTACCTATGGGGGTTAGGGATGACTGCTCGGGAGAATATCCGATTAGTAGCAGCCCCATAGTTGTTCCACGTAGAAGACAAGTATTCTAGAGTGAGCCTATTGTGGTCTGCAGTTATGAACTGAATTGAGACAATAGCGATAATATAGTAACCCTCGTCAGAGTTAACCCTAGCCAACTTAGTTTTCATATATGATATTTGAGGTTTGAATGTTGTTGCCTATGAGGTTATGCTCGCAGGAGCGGTGTGATGTTCGAAGGTACTGGAGTGAGGCTGTGAGGGTTGTATCTAGTTATCAGTGATTACATTATGACCCATAGTCGAGCCAAGGCTCATGGTCCAGCTACAATAAATACATTATGGCCCATAGTCGAGCCAAGGCTCGGGGCCCAGTTACAACAGCTATAGTATGATCAATAGTCGAGCCAAGGCTTAGAATCTAGTTACAACAGTAACATTATGACCCATAGTCGAGCCAAGGCTCGGGGTCCAGTTATTAAAGATTTCATTATAACCCATAATAAAGATAAGGCTCGGTGTTCAGTTATTAGAGATTACATCATGACCCATAGTTGAGCCAAGGCTGAGGGTCCAGTTACACAGCTAGACAGCTCAGACACAGACACAACTATAGGAGCCATCAAGCTCGGACACAACTTTAGAGAGCAACCATTCCTGAGTTACAGTATGATTACGAACCTTTAGTAGCCAGATAGCATAAGTGTTCATTATTTGTACTTGTCAAGAATTATGGGGGGTCAGGTAGGTTATTCTGTGTTGTTTGTACCTTCCAGAATTATGGGGGCCTGGTTAGGTTCTTGTCTATATGTCTGTTTGCCAGCTATAGTTTATAAATAAATAATTGTACAATTTCAACTCATATTCGTGTAATGTTTTGTTAGATGCAGGTTATGGAAAAGAAAGTTAACAGGTTAACTTCTGGCCCTTTACCATCGTTTACCTTCAGTCCTTTATCAGTTTTAATCAGTTTCAGTTACTGCCTTACATATTTGGTACATATTTTACTGACGCCAAACTATGGGGTGTTGCATACTCGCCTACAAGTTTAGATAGATAGAGTTTAGGACCTCCATTAGCAACTGTTCAGGGTCAATAGTTTGGCCATCTCCTTTCATTTCGAAGTTTCCAGGTTGTAGAGTTCATTTGTCTTTTATTTGTACCACATTTGGGTAGGCTAGGGCTCTGTCCCGACCAACATATTCACTCCTAGAGGCTTGCAGAATACAGTCTTCAGTAGTTGGTTGTTGTTGGATGTGTGGGGCCCATGTATGTTTTGTTTTATGTGTTGTCCGTGTGGGGGCCCAGTATAACAGCCTATTTTCATTTTTGTTATAACTAGACAGCATGGTGGTCTTGTCGACCCACATAGGATCCATGTTATTTGCATCGTTATTGGTTAGCTGTCTTCTTTTGCAGGTGGCGTTATCGGCCAGAGGCTGTATTTACAGCCGACATATAGCTCTTCAATTTCTTGAATTAAGTTACAGGCGTGCACCAGAAGTGCACCAGGAAAATCAGGTTAGTCCAAATCCTAGTGTGGCACTAGGTACCAGTCATGCCCCCCAAGGTGGGGTGTCACATTGACCTTTCAATAAAAGAAGATATTTATGCATGATATTCAAAAGTTTTATTGGGATGAGCCCTACCTTTTCCATATTTGCGTTGATGATATAATGCGTAGGTGTGTCCCAAAAGTGGAAATGGTACCAATGCTAGAGGCTAGTCCTTCATCACCTGTTTCGGGCTATTATGGGAGCATTTTGACAGCAGCAAAAGCTACAGTATGGATTTTATTGGCCTACCCTACATCAAGATGGCCATGACTTTGTAAAGCAATGGGATAGGTGTCAATGAAAAGGGAGTATTCAAGGAGTCATGAACTTCCTTTGACACCAATGTTAGAGGTGGAATTTTTTTATGTGTGGGGGATCGATTTTATGGGCCCCTTTATGAGCTCCTATGGGAACACGTACATTCTATAGGCAGTTGATAATGTCTCTAAGTGGGTAGAAGTTGTAGCGTTTCCCAACAACAAGGGGAAAAGTGTAACAACCTCTTTTTTAAAAAACATATTTTCTCGCGGTTTGGCACCCCTAGAGCTATCATTAGTGATGGAGGATCACACTTTTTCAATTGATTGTTCAGCACTTTGCTAGCCAAGTATGGTGTGAAGCACAAAGTGGCCATCCCTTATCATCCACAGAACAGTGGCCAAGTAGAAGTTTCCAATCAGGAAATCAAATCTATCTTGACTAAAATAATCAATGTGAACATAACAAATTGGGCTCAGAAGCTAGATATTTCCTTGTGGGCATATCAGACTGCATACAAGACACCTACTAGAATGTTCCCATACCATCTTGTTTTTGGAAAATCTTTCCACCTTCCATTTGAGCTAGAACATAAAGCCTTGTGGGCACTAAAGAGTTTGAACCTTGATAGGGGGAGAGCCATCCTAGGGCGAGTGGAAAATCTGAATGAGTTGGATGAATTTAGAATGTGGGCATATGAGAACACAACTATTTATAAGGCCTGCATGAAGCATTACCATGATTAGAAAATATTATATCGAAATTTTATATTCCAGGAGATTTGGTATTGTTGTTCAATTCAAGACTTAGGTTATTCCTGGAGAAGCTCAAATCTAAATGGTCAGGACATTTAAGGTGTCCCAAGTTTTTGGAAACGATGCCATAGAACTTCAATAAGAAGATGGATCAAATTTTAAGGTGAATGGCCAAAGGATAAAAAAATATCTGGGAGTGTTGGACGAGGTTGGTTGAATAGAGGTCATGTACCTGGATGAGCCATAGCAGATAAGGAGCCTCTGTCATGCCACGACGTTAGCTAAGGCACTTCTTGGGAGGCAACCAAAGAATTTTTACATTGAATATTTTGATGTTTATTGTTTTTTATTTTTGAAGATACAGTGGATGCAAGGAGAAGAAGACCAAGGCATGATCGACACCAAGCCGGCGGAATGCCTATACAAAAGTGCAAGGCATCGATCTACCGTAGGGTATGAGCAGAATAAGGGGAGAGAAGTGACGTGACTGATGAATTGCCGGCAGAATGCCGATATCAATCCGCGAAGCGCTGGTGAAGTTCCAGCTCTAGCCAGTGCAGTGCATCTAGAAGTTTAAAGCATGTTCGGTGATCGAAACGGCGAATCAGCACTGCTAAATGCGTGAATGAAGACACTAGTTTCAGCCAGTATACCTGGGAGTTAGAATAACATTATCATCTCATATGATGAATCATCGGTGTCAATCTGCGAGACACCGGTGAATCATCGATTATGAATCAGAGAACTAAACAAGTGATGATCACCGGCGCTCAAATCAGCAGATTGTGACGCTATCACCGGTAAGCACAGATCCATGTATTATTCCTATTAAAACATTGACCGACCATTAACCAACTGACCCAAAAACCTTAGACCTGGTCCAACTCCCCAAAACAACCCTTATTTTATTAACGCATTCTACTTTTCCAATTTCCCACACTTTTTCTTTTTCCCACCATCTCTTAAATTCCTAACAAACTACCTTCCCCACCTAAACTCCATTAATATCCACCTTCCTCTTGTCCAATCAGTTTAATCTCTCTTAACCTTTAAATACCTCCCCTTCCTAACCCTTCTCATTTCACCTAAAGTCCCATGAACTTGGATGTAGCATAGGTGAAAAAGCCACAAAATTTCTCTCTCTACTCATTCTTCCTTCTCAAATTAGTAGGTATCTCCTAGTTTGTGCTTTATATGAGAATGGAAATCTGACCTCCTATATGTTAGAATAGACATTGGTACCAGTCGTGTTCACCATCCTTTGATTTTACTTGATTGATTAATATTCATGTAGCGGGTATGTTTGTGATGCCATCCTGGGTTTCACATGTTACTAGGGGAATATTAGTTGTTGTGGGTGCTACATGATTTTTTTGTTGATTCTTATTTGGGGGTGAAGTCTGATAAATCCCATGCACTTCACATTTATGATTTGCTCAATGATAGATAGAGTGACGACTTTATTAAGGTAAAATCATCATTTTGGGTTATGACTAAGGAGAGTGAGATGTAACAAAAGGAAGAATATTTATGTTAGAAGAAATTTGGCTCGACTGAATGAGTGGTATCCCATCAGCGACACGCTGGTCATGTCCAACGAATCACCAGTGGAAACGCGGGTTCGATCGTGAGACTACAGGCCACTGCCAAAAACCCGCATTCCATTAGCACTTCTCAGTTTGAGGATGATGATTCACCTGTGTGACGCTGATGATTTATGTCTTCGCCTAGCTTATTGTCTCATGAAAACGACACATTGGCGCTTTGCGGATTAATACCTGTATTTTGCTGATGTTCCGCCGGTGTCATCTGCGTAAACATTTCTCTACTTCTATTTGGATATCATTCAATTTTTAGATTTTCATATTGTTCTCCTTTTAAATCTTTATATGGTGCTAACCTTAGCCTGCAACATCATGTCCACCTCCAGATGGAGCAGCAAAGGGAAAGCCCCATGACCAACACCAACATACAAGACGTACCTTCTGATGAGCGTATAGCACAACACCACTTTGGCTTGTCTAGAATGGAAGAGTATTATGTTTCCTTCAAGGACAAGATGTCCATCCATGTAGAAACTCAATTTGAGGTGGAATCCTTCAAAAATGACTTCCTCGATATTTACTATCAAATCGGCATTCGGGATTAGGGTCCATTTATAGCACCTGCAGGCCCCTACTTACTTGACTTGGTGTGGGAGTTCTATGCATCCTACAGGGAAAAAAAGCATCTTGAAGCACAAGGCCGATTAGACACAATGTCATGTATGTCATCAATGTGGGTGCGGGGCCAAGAAGTAAACATCACCCGAGAAGAGATAAATACCATCTATTGGGCTGAACCAATCCAACCAGGTTCAATGTTCAGGAGGAATGTGGAAGATAAAGAAAATTAGTTTCAATGGGTAGCTGGCATAATTGCAAGAGATCAACCACAGTGGGCCACTTCAAAGGGAATAATTCACTGTTATGATCTAAAATTTGAAGCTCGCATACAGCTGGATTGGTATGTGCTCGGATTATCCCTTCAAATAATACAATGCAGGGTTCCATTGAGGTTGCAATTCTTTTTGTCTGCATCATGGATCAAAGAAACAAAAATGTCAGAGAAATCATTGCGGAGAAATTCAAAAGGAAGGCCAAGAAGCAGGCAACGTTGTTGTCGTATCCCAGCCTTGTGAGAATGCTATGCATACATGCCTCTTGTCCCCTCTTTCGACCACTAGATAAAGTTGTTAGAGCTGAGGAAGTGATTACTTTAGACACAAAAACTGATAAGGATGCTCCGGCTTCAAAGAACCCCAAATGATTAGGGGACAGAAGTAACCCACCGCCTTCTATCTTCTTTGACACAACAACAGGGTCATCCCAAGCAGTTGCAATCACTACCTCTCTACCAACTGACATGCTAAATATATCAAAAATGTCCCAAGCTCATAAGAGCCAGATAGTATAGTTGGCCAATGCAATACCTTTCATGATCCAGCAAGACATTAAAAAAGCCGTGCAACTTGCAAGCGAAAACTTGGGAGGCCTCTATGCTAAAGTTGAAGTCTTAGAAAATTAAGTGATCACCTTGAGGAATGAGGTGGCAAGTCATACGGATCCTCGACCTTCAATAAATATAGACCTCCATGAACCCACAGTGGTGCTACCCAATCCGAGAGGCCCAAAATCCTGCAAGATGATTGGTGGGTGGGGTTTGACAGTTCGTCAAAAATTGTGTTTGCTGAAGAGATATATCATTGACAACCATCATCCCATTGGATGATCACTGTGAGAGAAG
The DNA here is from genome assembly GCA_018107945.1 of Datura stramonium. Classification (NCBI taxonomy): domain Eukaryota; kingdom Viridiplantae; phylum Streptophyta; class Magnoliopsida; order Solanales; family Solanaceae; genus Datura; species Datura stramonium. The sequence goes on from JACEIK010001943.1 coordinate 120,949, forward strand.
TAGATCCATCATGGAAACCTAGTGGGTAGGATACCACTTGATATCATGAGCTCAGAACCTTGCCAGATAAATGGGTGATCCCCGAACTAAGGAAACCGCTTGCACTCCCACCTGATCCGATGATGCCATTTGCAGTGAAAAATACTTCATGACATTTTGATGAAGCCACATACTCATGGTTTCCTCGTCCCAATCACTAAATCTTCTGGGAATTCCACTTCAACTAGTTTTTTTTTGTACATTAGGGGCAATGTGTTATTTTAAGTTGGGGGGAAGAGAGTGTGTATCTTATCTTTGTGGTTGTTGATCTATGAAGCAAAGAAATGTTAGTGTATGAAAGGGTCCTTGCTTTTATTGCCGAGTGTTGCATTGTGATCCAAATTTTTGTCGTCCTCTTTGTACTTAGTAGATAGTAATCAAACTCCAAGAGTTTTTTTCATACCACGGTTCTTTCCCAAGGAGCATTTTTTTTAGTTGTCAAACTGGGTTGACATTTCCCAATGATAGATTTGTCACACCCCATCTTGGGAGGCATGAATGGAACCTAGTGCCACACTGGAATCTGGACTAACTTTATTGTCCTGGTGCACTTCGGGTGCATGCTTATAAATTAATTCAAGAAATTGACGAGCTATATCTTGGCCGTAAATATAGCCTTGGGCCGAAAAGTCCACCTGTAAACGAAGACAGCTAACCAACACCAATGCTATAACAGGGATCTTATGCGGGCTGACAAAACCACCATGCTGTCTAATTATAGCTGAATGAAATCTGGAAACTAAAACTAAGCTATAGCCGACAAGGCTACCAACTAACAGCTAAACAAGGCCCCACACGACCATCACATGAAATAAAACATACATAGGCCCCACACTTCCAACAACAAAAGCTAACCACTGGAAATATATAGCCTGCAAGCCTATAAGAGTGGAATATTGGTCGAGATAGGGCCCCGACCTACCCACAAGTTGTATAACAAAAGAACAAACCTCTTTTAACTACCAACTCCGGAGGAAAGGAGATAAATAAGCTATTTACTCCAACTAATGACTAAGAGGGTCCCAAACCGCATCTATCCACACCTGCATGCAAGTAATGTAGCGCCCCAAGGATGGGTATCAGTACAATATGTACCGAATATGTAAGGCAGTAAAATGATAACTGAATGAAAGCTGATACAACTGAAGTAATCATGAAGAAGGGTAAGAGTTTAACCCGAATGACCTCACCATCTAAAACATCTAACTAACAAGTATACATATACAAAAAGAACCTAACCGGGCCTCCATAAGCCTATAAGGTAAAACCAACACAAAATAACCTACATGGGCCCCCATAAGCTTGGTAAGTACAAACAATGCACTCTCCCTTTATCTGGCTACTAAAGGTTCGTAAGCATATTGTAACTCAGGATTTGCTCGTTCTCTAAAATTGTATGTAAGCCTGATAGGCTCCTGTAACTGTGTCTATGTCTGAGCTGTTTGGGCTACGTAACTGGACCCCGAGCCTTGGATCGACTATGGGTCATTGTGTGACTGTTGTGACTAGATCCTGAGCCTTGTCTCGACTATGGATCATATTGTAGCATCTGTAATTGGGCCCCAAGCGTTGGCTCGACTATGGGCTATAATGTAACTGTTGTAGCTGGACTCCGAACCTTGGCTCGATTATGGGTCATAATGTAAGCTCTGAAACTGGATATGGCATTCACGGCCTCACTCTGGTACCTCCGGATATCTTATCGCTCCTGTGAGCATAATCCTATAGGAAACAACATCCAAGCCCCAAATATTGTATACAAAAATCAAGCTAGCTAGGGTTTATTTTGACGAGGGTTACTATATCATCGTTATCGTCTCAACTTAATTCATAACAGCTAACCACAATAGGTTTACTCTGAAGTACTATAGATACATGAGTCGTACTTACTTTATGAAAAATTTAACTTGCTGAAAAGGATAGCCTTACATACCTTGCGTGCCTACTTTCATTTAACTGGTGAGTTTCAACTTGTAACCGGCGGTTCTATCCAACTAAAGCCCTGATACTGAGAGAATAGGGATAATTTCCATACTAAATTCGGAAAATAACAATAACTTTCGATAATAATAGAAACTATAATAAAACCTCGAATAACTTGATCGAAAACCTATAATCTCCCAAGAGTTCAGAAGGGAGAAGTGCTTACCTAATGCCTGTGGTTGTTTAGGATTCAATTTGGAGTAATTCTGACAAGTTTTACTCGGGGGGTTCCAGTTTGCCGAGCGAATTTTTGAAAAATAACTCCATAGTAATGCTTCCCGTAGGCCTAGAATTTGTTACCTGAAATTAATTGTCGTTTGGACGGTATTTGGTAGCGCAATCGGACGAAAATTCAATAAAAATTACAATTTCCTTTGTTTTTGGCTGAGGGAGTATATGATAAATGCTTTACAATTGAATAAGGGGATATATATAAGTGTGGGTAGTGGACTGGGAGTGCCTCTCGCCGGTCATCACGCTAGTGTGCCTAGCGCGCCGCGCCTCCCAGGGTGTCAGTGTGCTTGGTGCGCCGCGCCACCCAAGGCACCAGTGTTCTGGCGCGTCGCGCTGGCCCTTGCGGCCTGGCCTCGTCTGACCTTGCTTTTGAGGATCTTCCCACACGTGTCAAGATCTCCTTATTAGTCACAAATCCATGCGTACGCCTATTAATCGTTAACATTTTACGGGGTGTAACATCCTCCCCCCTTTAGGAACATTTGTCCTCGAATGTCATCTTTAGGTTTAAAGGAGTTAACTCTTTTAACTAGCACTTAGAAAAATTTTGACAGAGTCTTCTCTATAATATGGACTATCCAAAAACCTGAAATGCAGAAAAGTCCAACATAGGCGCCTCACAGGATGCTACATCACAACAAAAAGGTAGTTAGCTAAATAGTACTGATAACATAAACAGTAAAATAACAGCTGAATAACAACATTACCTTAACTACATAATCTGAATCAATCCTGGAATAAGTGAGGATATCTAGATATCATATCTTCCTCAGTTTCCCAAGTCATCTCTTCTTTATTTTTGTTCCTCCACAACATTTTAAAGGAGGCTACATCTTTAGTTCTCAGTCTGCGAACCTATCTATCTAATATTGGAACTGGAATTTCTTTGTAGGCTAACTCCTCAGTAATTTAAACATCCTATAATGGCACAACTCGGGACGGGTCACCTATACACTTTCGCAACATAGACACATGAAAGATTGGGTGAACATACTTTAACTCTAAAGGCAACTCAAATTCATATGACACTCAGCCTATCCTTCAGATGATTCGATACATCCCAATGAACCTCAGGGTAAGCTTGCCTTTCTTTCCAAATCTCATCACGCCCTTCATCAATGAACTTTAAGGAATACCCAATCATCTACATTAAATTCTAAGTCTCTACGCCACACATCGGAGTAGGACTTCTGGCGACTCTGGGTTGTTGCAAGCGCTCTCTAATGAGTTTTACTTTCTCCTCTGGCGGTGAATCATGTCAGGTCCAACTAACTCTGACTCCCCTACCTTGAACCACCCGATAGGGGATCTGCATTTCATCCCATACAAGGCCTCATAAGGCACCATATAAATTGCGAATTGATAACATTATTGTATGAAAATTCGATAAGGGGTAAATGCTCGTCCCAACTTACTCTAAAATCTAACACATACGCCCGTAGCATGTCTTCGAGCATCTGGATTGTGCGTTCTTCTTGACCATCCATCTGAGGATGGAGTATTGTACTTAGATTAACCTGTGTCCCTAATCCTTTCTGAAAATACTGTCAGAATCTAGTTGTAATTGTGCCCTTCTATCAGAATTAATAGATGCAGGGACACTATGTAGTCAGACTATCTCTTTAATATACAACTCAGCATTGTCTTAAGCAGAGAAGGTAGTACTGACTAGTAAGAAATGATCAGACTTCTTTAATTTGTCAACAATGACCCAAATGGAATCAAATCTGCGCCTAGTATAGGGTAATCCTGTCACAAAGTCCGTGTTGATCGCTTCCCATTTCCACATAGGCACCACTATTTCCTGCGTTAATCCGTTGGGTTTTTGATGTTCGGCCTTTACTTGGTGACAGTTAGGACATTTTGCTACAAATTCTGCTACACCCTTTTTCATTCCATTCCACCAGTATATGTCCTTTATATCATGATACATCTTCTTCGAACATGTATGAAGAGAGTAATGAGAATAATGTATCTCTGACATGATCTGCTGTTAAAGTCTTGCCACATTTGGAACGCAGAGGTGACCTCGGTACCTCAGAACCCCATCTCCAGTCACCTTGAAAGCTGATAATTCACCTTGTTGAACCTTATCTCTAAGATATGCTAAATGAGAATCCTCATACTACTGGTATTTTACCTCTATCACTAGGGACGATACTATTGTATTCTGAATTATAGCCCCATTGTCCTCTGAATCCACTACTCGAACTGCTAAACTGGGTAGCCAGTACAATTCTCAGGCCATTTCCCTATGTTTTGGTCTTAGATATGCTAAACTGCCCATGGATCTGCGACTGAGGGCATCAACTACAATATTGTCCTTCCCTTGGTGATACAAAATGCTCACATCATAGTCTTTCAACAACTCTAGCCAATGGCGTTTTTGTAAATTCATCTCTTTCTATGTGAAAATGTACTAGAGGCTTTTATGATTAGTAAAAATGTCCACATGTACACCATACAAGTAATGCCTCCATATTTTTAAGGTGTGAACTACTACAACTAACTCCTGATCATGGGTGGGATAGTTCTTTTCATGCTTTCTCAATTGCCTTAAAGCATACGCTATTACCTTCCCGTGTTACATTAAAACACACCCTAACCCAACGCTTGAAGCGTTGCAATATACAACATAACCTTCTGAACCTTCCAGCAAGGCTAACACTGGTGCTGATGTCAATCTGTTCTTCAATTCCTAAAAAATATGCTTACAAGCCTCACTCCACTAAAACTTAACTGCTTTCTGAGTTAATTTAGTTAAAGGCGCTGACAGGGTAGAATCCTTCCAAAAACCTTCTCTAATACCCGGCTAATTCCAGGAAACTGCGAACCTTTGTTGGAGTTGTAGGTCTAGGTCATGTCTTTAGTGCCTCAATTTTCTGAAAATTAACTTGAATACCAGCCTCTAATATAGTATGGCCCAAGAAAGCTATGGACTTCATAAAGAACTCACATTTAGAAAATTTTGCATGGAGATCTTTGAGAGTCTTAAGTACCGTTCGCAAATGATCTCTGTGTTTTGCTTCTGAATGGGAGTATACCAGGATGTCATCAATGAATACTATCACCAAAAGATCTAAATATGGCCTGAAGATGTTTTTTATAAGATCCATGAGCACTGCTAGGGCAATTGTCAACCCAAAGGACATGACTAGGAATTCAAGATGACCATACCTGGTCTTGAAAGTTGTCTTCGCGATATCTTTCTCCCTTACCTGCACGTAGTGACACCTTGACCTTAAGTCGATCTTAGAAAAGTATTTCTCCCCTTGAAGCTGGTCAAATAAACCATATATCCTTGGAAGAGGGTATTTATTCTTAAAAGTGACTTTATTCAACTACCGATAATCATACACATGCATAGGGAACCATCTTTCTTTCTTACAAACAGAACTGGCGCACCCCACGGTGAAGTACTCGGCTTGATAAAACTCTTATCTAACAAATCTTTCAATTGTTCTTTCAATTCTTCAAATTTAGCAAGAGCCATTTGATAAGGAGGGATGGATATAGGTTGAGTACCTGGTAGTAAGTCAATAGAAAAATCGATTTCCCTTTGTAGAGGGATTCCAAGAAGTTCGTCTGGGAACACGTCTTGAAAGTCATTAACCACTCGAACGGGTTAAGAATTAGGGATTCTTCTTTCACATGCCGAACCCTAAAAATATGATAGATACAACCCTTTGTTATCAACTTTTTTACCCAAAGACAGGATATGAATTTACCTTTTGGCTTGGCTGTATTACTTCTCCACTCTTATACTACTTCCCCTAGAAAGTGAAATCGAAAAATTCTGGTCCAACACTCTACAGTGGCGTAACATGGTGCCAGCCAATCCATACCCAAAATTACATCAAAATCAATCATTTCTAATTCCACTAGATCTGCTAAGTTCTGAAGACCAACAATCTCTACTGTACAACCCCGAATATATTCTTTTTGCGATAATAGAGTCACCGACGGGTGTAGACACTAAGAAAGGTCGCCAAGCAATTATAGCACTATATTAAACTTTTGGGCCACTAACGGAGTAACATACGATAGAGTGAAGCCCGGATCTATCAAAGCATAAACTGAGTGAGAGCAAACATCTAATATACCTGTCACAATATCTGTCAACGATTTTGACTCCTATTGCCCTGGTAGTGAATATGTGTGATCCTGACTGCTTCTTGAACTAGATGCCCTTGATCTACCTCGGCCTCTAATTATTGAAGTTGAGGGTCTGTGCCCTATAGAAGGTGTTGGGGCATATGAACCTGTTGAGGGTCTATTTTGCTGGTCCTGACCTCCTTGGCGTCTAGCCGGGCAATATCTCATTATGTGTCCCTCCCGTCCACAGGAATAACAGGCGGTGGAACCATACCTACATCTCCTCGGATGCAGCCTATGACAGGTACTGCAATATGGCACTACTGGTCCCATATGTCTGGCTCCCTCTACTGCTGCGAGTCGGACGCTCGAGAACTCTCATCGGGACCTGACTACCTGTGATGATCTGATCTGCTGCCCTACTGCTACTGGAACGGGGTCTTAAGTGGCCTATCTGATAAATGGGGCCTAGGCCCACCCTGAAAATCTATGGATCTAGCCCTCAAATGCTGCTCTTGACCTTCCCTTTCCATGGTGTACTAACGTTGTTTGAGCTCCTCTATATTCAAATCAAAGGCCTGAATAAGTGAAATATCCATATCCTCTCGCAGTGTGGATTTAATACAAGACTCCAAATATTCCGGCACAAGTCCCATAATAAATCGGTACACCCTAGCTTGCATAGTGTCCACAAACGATGGCGCATATCTGGTTAAGGAATCAAATCTCAATGAATATTCTGTAAAACTCATTCTGCGCTGCTCTAGATGCAAAAACTGCTCTACTCTGGCTTGTCTGGCCTCTCGGAGCAAATAATGGTCTATGAAATCCTCAAAGAAGCTAGGCCACGTAGGTGGAGGTGCATCTCTGCCTCGTGATCTTTCCCATCTCTCATACCATAGGACTGCTACACCTCGCAATTGGAATACCGCTAACTCAATTGATTCTGTGGACGAGGCATGCATAATCATGAATATTCTCTATAGTTGATCTATGAAGTTCTTGGGGTCCTCTTTATGATTTGTACCCGTAAACTACGGGGCACTCAAATCAAGTAACTCACGGACTCTTAAACTACCAGGCCCCTCAGTGGGCTCAACGGCAGCTGGTACTACTGGCTGAGGCTGAGGCTGGGAAGCCATCATCTGAACTGGCATATAGAATACACCCCTAAGCTCCTGATCTGGTGGCACAGGCTATATATTGGGGAGCTAGTTCGATTGCATGGAGTNCATCTGAACTGGCATATAGAATACACCCCTAAGCTCCTGATCTGGTGGCACAGGAATGGCTGGGGGTGGTACTGGTATATCTGCTACCCTAGCGGGCTCTGAGTGCAGTGGTGAGTGCTGGAGAGATCAAGGTAATGTCTCCATGTCGCTGCCAGATCGAGCTGACTCTACCTGGGGCTCCCTACTAGTGCACTCTGCTGCTGCCACATCTAATTCTCGACCAGTCGCGTTCCATCGTGGATCAGACATTTCTCTGTAAATAAGTAGAATAACATAAGATTAGAGAATTATCCTATACATCACAACTCTATAGCACAACTGGAGGAGAAAGAAGAGTAACCAGACTATTATGTCGCGTAGCCTTCTTTCTATAGAATGTGGTGCACAACACATTTATAGACAAGACTCTTCTTGACACGGCTTGCAGACTCCCTAGGATACAACCTGCTTTGATACCAAGTTTGTCATGCCCCACCTTGGAAGGCATGACTGGCACCTAGTGGGATCTGGAGTAACCTGACTAGCCTGGTGCACTTATGGTGCACGCCTATAGCTTAATTCAAGAAATTGACGAGCTATATCTCGGCCGTAAATGCATCCTCTGTCCAAAAAGGCCACTTGTAAATGAAGAAAGCTAACCAACAACATGCTATAACAGGGATCCTATGCAGGTCGACAATATTACTATGTTGTCTAGTTATAGTTGAATGAAATCAGGCAACTAAAACTGCGTATAGCCGACAAGGCTACTAACTAACAGCTGAATAAGGCCCCACACGGCGAACAACAAAAGCTAACCACTAGAAATATGTAGCCTGGAAGCCTCTAAAAGTGGAATATTGGTTAAGATAGGGCCCGACCTACCCGTAAGCTGTACAACAAAATAACGAACCTCTTCTAACTACCAACTCTAGAGGAAAGGAGCTGAATAAACTGTTAACTCCAGCTGATGACTAAGAGGATCCCGAACCACGTCTATCCGCTCCTACAGGCAAGTAATATAGCGCCCCAAGGATGGGTGTCACTACAATATGTACCGAATATGTAAGGTAGTAAAATGATAACTGAATGAAAGCTGATACAACTGAAGTAATCATGAAGAAGGGTAAGAGTTTAACCTGAATGACCTCACCATCTAAAACATCTAACTAACAAGTATACATATACAAACAAGAACCTAACTGAACCCCCATAAGCTTGGAAGGTGCAAACAACACAAAATAACATACCAGGGCCCCCATTATCCCCGACAAGTAAAAATAATGCACTGTCCTATTATCTTGCTACTAAAGCTTCGTAAGCATACTGTAACTCAGGATTTGCTCATTCTCTAAAAATGTATCTGAGCCTAATAGAATGTTGTAGCTGTGTTTGTGTCTGAGCCATCTGGGCTATGTAACTGGACCCCGAGCCTTGGCTCGACTATGGGTCATCATGTGACTGCTATGACTAGATCCCGAGCCTTGGATCCACTATTGATCATACTGTAGCTTTTGTAACTAGGCCCAGAGCCTTGGCTCGACTATGGGCTTCTAATGTAACTGTTGTAGCTGGACCTCAAGCCTTGGATCAACTATGGGTCATAACGTAAGCACTTAAACTGGATACGGCATCACTCTGGTCCCTTCGTACATCTTACCTCTCTTGCGAGCATAACCCTATAGGCAACAACATCCAAACCCTGAAAATCATATACAACAATCAAGCTGGCTAGGGTTAATTCTGAAGATGGTTACTATATCATCATTATCGTCTCAACTCAATTCATAATAGTTGACCACAATAGGTTTACTTTGAAGTACTATAGAGACACGAGTTGTAATAACTTTACGATAAATGTAACTTGCCGAAAAGGATAGTTTTACATACCTTGAGTGCCGACTTTCATTTAACTGGCAAGTTTCAACTTGTAACTGGCGGTTTTATCCAATTTATGCCCTGACACTTAGAGAATAGGGATAATTTCAATACTAAATTTTACAAATAACAATAACTTTTGATAACAATAGCAACTATAATTCAACTTCAAATAACTTCGGCCGAAAACCAATATTCTCCCGAGAGTTCAGAAGGTAGAAGTTCTTACCTAATTCCTGTAGCCATTTAGGATTCAATTTGGAGTAATTTTGACAAATTTTTCTTAGTGGGGTTCCGATTTGCTGAGTGAATTTTTGAGAAATTAAATTTGTTACTCAGCGGGGTTCCGATTTGCCGAGTGAAATTTTGAGAAATAAATTCTGTAGTAATTCTTCCTATAGTCCTAGAACTCTTTACCCAAAGTTAATTTGCATTTGGACGGAATTTGGTAAAATAATCGGACGAAATTCAATAAAAATTATGGTTTCCTTTGTTTTTTTCCAAGGGAGTATATGAGAAATGTTTTACAATTGAACTAAGTAGACAAATATATATAAGTGTGGTCGGTGGAGTTGGGGTGCCTCGTGCCAGTGTGCCTAGCATGCTGCGCCTCCTATGGCGCTAGTGTGCTTGGCATGCCGCGCCTCCGATGGCGCTAGTGTTCTTGGCATGCCGCGTCTACCATGGCCCTAGTGTGCTTTGCATGCCACGCCGCCCAGGGCTCCAGTGTGCTGGCACGTCGCGCTGGCCCTTGCAGCCTGGCCTCGCTCGACCCTACTTCCATGGCTCTTAGCACACACGTCAAGCTCTCCTTATTCATTACAAATCCATGCGTACACCTACTAACTGTTAACATTTTATGGGGTGTAACAATATTGTGAGGCGACTCTATTAAGGAAAAATGCCATGTCTTTCTTTGAGTCTTTTATGGAACTATTTTTTAGAGGTACCACCAAATATTTTTGTGTGGCATGAAAAAAATATGAAAATGGGCATTTGAAATGAAAACAATAGCATTCTCTTGTCATATATTACATATTCCCTGTTTGGCTTTGCATGCTCTCATGTCTTGAATCAAAATCTTGTGATAATAATGACTTATGTGAACTCATTGGATGTGATGCCTTGTGTGGTAAAATTCTAATATGTAATACGTCTAGTCTTAGTGTAGCTACACTAAGACTAGATCTACCCTAACTATGACTCAAGGCAAAATTCTACATGTAGCTACACTAAGAACATGATTTTAGGATTTTATTTTTCTAGTCACTTCACCCAAAATAACCTCCGAAGATGACTTCCTATGCTAGCCAATATTGAGCCTTTGGACTATTTATCTTGAAAACCACATCACAAGCCAATGTCCCTTCTGTAACCCTTTTCTTTGGTACCTATCCTTCCTAATTGATAGTGTTGAATGAACGAAAATAATGGGGGCTTGAAGCCCAAGTCATAGGGAGAGATAAGGAAATCAATGAGAAAGAGCAAAAAGCATAAATTTGCGGGTTTACAAGAGGGGGAAATATGATGAGCCTAAATTTTAGGTAGCACCAAATTGTTATCAAAAGGAATAAAATGGTGTTGAGAAACATTGAGGCACCAAAAGAGAAAAGAAAAATAAAATGGTGTTACCTCTTTCTTAGACAAAGCTTAATGTGATAGCCAAATGAGCTACAAGGAATGCCTTTGAGAAATAAAATATGAAACTGGATGCAAAAGGAGGAATAAGGTGGAGTGATCTAAAGATTTTGATGGGGAGGATAAAAGTTTTCACATAAAGGCATTAGGGAGTTTCTAGTCACTAGAGCTAAATATTTGTCCTACCATTACCGCAAGTCTTAATTGATTTGAAGTGTAGTTGCTCTACATTAGTGGTGAATTACACGAAGGACAAGCCTATGGGTCATGTTGTGTGCATGGATATTTCTTTTGTGAGTGAGTGTGATCATCTTCTTCTATACTCCCTTCTGTATGCATTGATTTATGATAAAGAAAAAGGATTCTCTCTTGTAGTGAGTAGCACCACTCCCTTATGAGGACACACTTGCATTGAGGTAAAGGTGTGATTGAGGCATGAGTAATGTGTGCTCTAAGGAAAACTTTTAATATGAAGTGATTATGATTTGAGATGATATATGTATTTGATTGGATAAACTATGCTCTTATTTTTCAAAATAAAAGCAAGTGTGCATCATGCCTATGAATTGTGGTTGCCTCTTGAAACTTTTCAACATTTATAGGAGGGAAATTGCTTCTCTTTTTCTGTGAGTTGATGAGAATTTTTGAGTTGTCATATATTAAGTGGTCATTGATGCATAGACTCTTGTGGAGTGACATGTTATTCCTTTTACTCAACTAGTAAGAATTGCATTACTTGAGGACAAGCAATGGTTCAAGTTTTAGGGTATGATGAGTTGATAATTTACTAACTCATTAGGCTTTTAAGCATGAGCATTGGCTTAGTTCTTAAGTCTTTTAGTTGGATTTTATGCCCTTTTTTCCTTTGGATGTGCAGCTACCTAACTTGAAGAGAAGGAGCATGAAGTTAAGTAAAAAGGATGAGATTCAGATGAAAATCGGTGCTCCACTGGAGGATACCGGTAAAACTCTAGTCAACCGCAAACACTCACTAGTTTAATGAACAACTGCAACCGGCGGCTCATAGACAGCAACCAGCGATCCGCCGGTTCAATTGCTGAAATGTGCCGAAATTTTCCAGACAATTAATGAGATAAGTCGGAGGCTCGTGGATAAAAACTAGTGAATCACCGCAAGACATCAACAAAATGATCTGGACTTTGCTCGACCATAGAGGAAAGAAACTGGCGGCTAGCGAATAGCAACCGGCGAATCCCTGGTTCCATCCCAAGTGAAAGATGCCTAAAAAAGGGGCAAAAACATTCAGCCCTAAAAAAGAAAGGAGTATTATGACCTACTTTTATATATATTCTAGAAAAAGTACTCTTAATATATCATTGAATATTCCCATTACTTTTGAGAGAGAGAGAACTCCACTAGAGAAGAGAAGAATTATTTTGAATATTACTTTTTCATATTCATCTTCTTCATCAAGGTATAACTGATTTGGGGCATATTTATATGCCTAAGTGATACTCAAATGCATTGGTTTTGCCTTGTTTATCCAACAATTTTAGTACATTCTCATGTAAATTGTAGGGAAGTGTGAATTTATACTAACCAACATGATTAGCGTTGTTTTGCAGG
>JACEIK010001943.1:144464-161212 GCA_018107945.1 Datura stramonium
GCTTAAGGCTCGAAATGCAGTGTTTTACGAGGGTAAAACCTATCCTAGGCTTATTCATATCTATGCATGCATATTGAAGGGGTTTAGAAGGTGATTATGTAAGAGTTCTTCAAGTTTTCCTTGAATCCTTCATTAGGCTTTCAAGGAGTGATAAAGTCTGATCTTCCCCAGGTATGTAGGATTATAAATGGGTGAATCCGTTCACACCCATGCCCAAACTCTCTCTAAATCATGAATTTCCTATATTGATTTTATAGGGTTTTAACCTGATGAATGAAATTTCAAATTCTATACATGGGCATGATCTAAATGAGTTATTAGTATTGAATTATGAATTATTGGCATGTTTTACGTTGTTTCCCACTAAAATCATGCTTCAAGATTTTAAAATTAAAATGCCCATTTAATGAAAAGTTCATGAAAGTTAAGGTTTCTGATGAATGTTCATGTATGATGAATTATTGATGATGAAAAGCATGTTTTCAAGTTACCCATGTTTATAATCATGTTTTCAAGTGAGTTGAATATTTTCAAGAATGGTGAAGTATTGGGCAATGCCCACATGTTCAAGAATGAATTACAATTTATGATATGGATTTTATGATTTATCGATTTATGATGTTGGCAGACTAAAGGGCCATTGATTCATGGATAATCATGTATGAAAAAGGGTATCAACGATGTTAAATATTTATTTATCCATGAATCTCATGAATGATGTTTATGATTTACGTACGAGCCTAGTGTACATGTTTTTGGGAGAAGTGTCTAGCACCGAGTAGCCCGGCGTTCAAAGGACTACGCCAGTGTCTCATAACTACGTGCCGCCGTAGGTTCATGATGATACATTACAATGTTAATGGATTCACTCTTTCGTGATATCACATAATCCATATCCCTTTCCTGGAAAGCCAGGGACGGCTCTGCCCACTTAAGCGAGATAGTTGGGGCATCATGTAAGGCTCTACCCTGATGGTGTCAGTTATGTTGAGTCCTCCCATTGTTCTACATTTTTTATGCATTATTATGTTTATTTTATTTTGTCTCAAGTGATGATTTATTAAGTTTCACTTATGACTATGATAATGAATGGATTACGAATGATTTTAAAACTTTGAGCCTTATGTTGTATTATGATATTTATGGTATGAGCATGTTGTTCCACTCTTAGATCTCTTATGATCTTTTATGTGTTTTTAAATGTCCGTTTTACTTACCTTACATACTTGGTATATTTCACGTACTAAACGCATACTCTATGATGTATCGTTTCATGATAGATGCTCTGATCTTTATACGCAGCACCGTCATTAGTTTGTCTCAGTGATTAGTATCCAACTCTTTGATGAGTCCTCATTCTCGGAGGACCAGTTTGATATTAACTATCTTTTCGTGTTCAGTTTTCTATACTTGTCGGGTTAGTTGGGGTGTTATCTCATCAACCCATCAGATATGTTAGAGGCGTTCAGACTATGTGTAGTATTCAACTGTTATGTATGTAGTACATTCCGGTTTCTATGTTATGTCATGTTTATGCTTCCTCTATGTCATTATTCTGAGTATTCCTGTTTATTGATATTTAGTTAGATGTACGTTAATGCCATAGGTCGACTTGGAAACTCTCGGGGCTCCTTGTCCCATGTTACGATCCGGGTCTATATTCGGGTCGTGAAAAACATGGTATTAGAGCCATAGATTTGAAGTGTCCGAGGATTTATGAAAGCCGCGTTAAGTAGAGTCTTTTTCATGGGTGTGAAACGCACCAAACTTATGAAAAAGAGGCTACTAGACGTTTAGGAAATGTTCTCTTCTTTGATGATCTATGTTGTGAGATGAAATGTCTCCCTATCCTTCTAACTCATGTTATTCACGATTGCAAAATCATGGCTCCCTACAAAGTAAATGGTAGAAAGAATGGAAATGGAAACGGCCACAAGGATGGCAATAGAAATGGGCACCAACAAGCCCCACCTATCCAGGAGCACCATGTATTGCAGCCGGTTGCCCATGCTTAATTTCGGGCAACTATTCAGATGCTCATGCAGGCCTTGACCGCTCAGGTCAATCAGCAGGCAGTTGCGCATGTTTTGCACAACAAAAATGCGGCGGCAACTCAAGTCAGGGATTTCTTTAGAATGAACCCGCTAGAGTTACTTGGGTAAAAAAAACATGAGGACCTACATGACTTCATTGAAGAGATCGTGAAGATCACCCAAGTCATGGAGGTGAATGGGATTAAGTGTGCTGAGTTGGCCTCATATCAGTTGAAAGGGCTCGCACATATTTGGTTTCGATAATGGAAAGATAGTAGTGCTGCCGGAGCAGGCCTTGTTACTTGGGAGGAGTTCCATGTTGTGTTCCTAGATCGGTTCTTCCCTCGTTAAATGAGGGAGTTGAAGGTAGTCGAGTTCGTGAATCTTAATTAGGGGAGGATGATGGTACATGAGTATGCCCTTGAGTTCACTCGCTTGTCAAAGTACACCCCAAAGTTAGTGGTTGATCAGACGGCGCGAGTGAGCAGGTATTTTTATGGGGTGGCGAGCTACTTGGATAAAGATTGCAGGACCACTATGCTCCATCAGGATATGGATTTCCGTAGGATATTCTTGTACGCCCAGCAAATGGAGGTGGCACATGTGAGGGAGAGAGAGACCAAAAGGGCCCAGACAGATAGCTATGGGTTTACTCAGCAGAGATCCAGTAGTGGTCATCACCCTCAGATTCAACAGAGGTCACTAGCTCCAACACCATCATCAGCTAGTGGTCCATCCAGACCCAAGGGTGATCAAAGGAGCAGGGCCTCAGGTTCGAGGGATCGGAGAGGCATGTAGGTAGAACGCACCTTTCCATCCTGCGGGAAGTATGGCAAGAGTCATGCCGGGGAGTGCTTGCTTAGCTCAAATATATGTTATAAGTGCGGTTGATCCGGCCACATGCACCAAGCATGTCCATTTGCTAGACAGGATGATGATAAAGGTCGTGCACAAACTACAAGGTCAGCAGCAGCTCTAGCATGTTCATCTCCACTGGGGGCATCCACTAGTGGGGGTGGGAAATAGTGCTAAAATAGATTATATTCCCTCTCCTTGCGTTAGGAGCATGAGACTTCACAGGATGTGGTTACGGGTATGTTACGAGTGTTTCACCTTGATGCTTATGCTTTATTAGATCTAGGTGCTACCTCGTCTTTTGTGACACCCTATATTGCTAGTAGCTTTGGAGTTAGTCCCAAAGTTCTATCAAAACCATTCTCAGTCTCTACTCCTGTTGGCAATTCAGTTGTAGCTAGGTAGGTGTATAGAAGATTCCGGATCACTATATTACATAAAGTCACCTTCGCAGACCTTAGAGAGTTAGCCATGACTGACTTTGATATTATTCTCGGCATGGATTGGTAGTATGTGTGTTATACTTTTGTTAATTTTAGAACCCATACGATAGAGTTGTGCTTTCTGGGTGAGTCAGTCTTGGAGTTGAAGGGTAGTTCGACCGTGCCTGTAGGTCATTTTATTTCCTGCCTTAAGGACAGGAAGATGATTTGCAAAGGTTGTGTGTACCATCTAGTTAGGTTTAAGGATGTTGAGACCGAGACCCCGACTATCAAGTCAGTTCTGGTAGTGCATGAGTATCCAGAAGTGTTCCCTAATAATTTATTAAGTGCCCCTCCCGAGAGGGAAACCGATTTTGGTATTGACCTTTTTCCCAACACATAACCTATATCTATTCCTCCCTATAGAATGGCTCCAGCCGAGCTAATAGAGTTGAAGGAGCAGTTGAAGGATCTGTTGGATAAGGGTTTCATCAGACCAAGCAAGTCCCCATGGGGTGCACTAGTTCTCTTTGTCCGAAAGAAAGATGGTTCTCTTCGTAAGTGTATTGATTATCAGTAATTGAACAAGGTCACCATCAAGAATAGGTATCCTCTACCAAGGATTGATGACTTATTTGACCAGCTCCAAGGTACCAAGTGTTTTTCGAAGATAAATCTCAAATTCGGGTACTATCAACTCAGAGTTCAGGAGAGCGACATCCCGAAGAAAGCCTTCAGGACGCGGTATAGTCTTTATGATTTTGTAGTTATGTCTTTTAGACTAATTAATGCTCCTGCAACTTTTATGGACTTGATGAACAGGTTGTTCAATCCATACCTGGATATGTTCATGATTGTGTTTATTGACGACATCTTGATATACTCTCGGCTCGAGGAGGAGCATGTCGTTCATTTGTCGGTGGTGCTACAAGCTCTCAAGTATCACCAGTTATATGCTAAATTTAGAAAGTGCGAGTTTTGGTTGAACTCAATGGCATTTTTGGGCCACGTGGTATCAAGTGAGGGCATACAAGTGGACTCTCAAAAAATAGAAGTGGTGAAGAATTGGCCAAGACCGGTGAGTCCTTCAGATATCCGAAGCTTTTTGGGCTTAGCCGGCTACTATCGAAGATTTGTTGAAGGTTTCTCATCTATTGCATCACCCTTGACCAAATTGACCAAAAAGAAGGTGAAATTCCAATGGTCGGAGGCTTGTGAGAAGAGCTTCCAAGAGCTGAAGGCTCGACTTACATCAACATGGTGTTAACTTTACCCGAGGGTACTGATGGGTTCATGGTATATTGTGATTCTTCAATAATTGGACTTGGGTATGTATTGATGCAACACTAAAAAGTTATAGCATATTCCTCCAGACAGCTGAAAGTTCATGAGAAGAATTACCCAACCCATAATCTTGAATTGGCCGCGGTGGTATTCGCCTTGAAGATATAGAGACACTATTTGTATGGAGTCCACGTGGATGTGTTTACAGACCATAATATCCTACAATATGTGTTTACTCAGAAGGATCTCAATCTTCAGCAAAGGAGGTGGTTGGAGCTACTTAAGGACTACGATATGAGTGTGCTTTACAATTCGAGCAAGGAAAATGTAGTAGCAGATGCACTTAGTAGACTCTCCATGGAAAGTGTGTCCCATGTGGATGAGGGAAAGAAGGAGCTGGCAAAAGACGTGCATCGACTTGCTAGGCTAGGTGTTGGGTTGGTGGATTCGACCGATGCCAATATTATAGTTCAGAATGGGTCAAAATAGTCCTTCGTGACAGATGTAAAAGCTAGAAAAGATGAAGATCCTATTTTCGTAAAGTTAAAGGAATCCATTCAAAATCAGAAGGTAGAGGTCTTCTCCAAAGGGGGAGATGGTGTGCCTCGATACCAGGGTTGCTTATGTGGTCCGGATGTTGATGATTTGAGGAGCCGAATGTTGCACGAGGCTCATGGATCTGGGTATTCAATCCATCCAAGTGCCACCAATATGTACCATGATTTATGGGAAGTCTATTGGTGGAATAGTATGAAGAAGGACATCGCAGCATTTGTAGCTAAGTGCCAAAATTGTCAGCAGGTAAAGGTTGAGCATCAGAGACTAGGAGGGGTGCTTCAAGATATCAGCATTCCTACTTGGAAATGGGAAGAAATCAATATGGACTTCATCACAGGTTGCCTTGCACTCGGCGGAAATATGACTCCATTTGGGTGGTTGTAGACAGGTTGACCAAGGCCGCTCATTTTCTATCGGTCAAAACAACAAATTTGATGGAGGATTATGCCAAACTATATATACGGGAGCTAGTTCAATTGCATGGAGTGCCCTTGTCCATCATATCAGACAGAGGTACCCAATTTACCTCTTTGATTTTGAGGTCGTTTTAAAAAGATATTAGTACTCAGGTTAAGCTCAGCACGACATTTCACCCGCAAACGGATATTCAAGCGGAGCATACAATTCAAACTCTCGAGGACATGTTGAGGGCATGTGTGATTGACTTCAAAGTAGTTGGGATGATCATTTGCCTCATATCGAGTTTGCATACAATAATAGCTACCATTCCGATATTTAGTTGGCTTTGTTTGAGGCTCTCTATGGGAGGAGATATAGATTGCCTATTGGATGGTTCAAAGTTGGTGAAGCGGCAATGATAGGACCAGATTCAGTCCATGAGGCTATGGAGAAGGTTCGACTAATAAGGGACAGGTTGAAAATATCTCAAAGTTAGCAAAAGTCCTATGCTGATGTGAGAGGGAGAGAAATAGAATTCGAGATGGATGATTGGGTGTTTATGAAGGTATATCCTATGAACAGAGTGATGTGGTTTTGAAAGAAAGGAAAACTCAGCCCTTATTATGTTGGCCCAAACCGGATTGTAAAACGGGTTGGCAAGGTGGCATATGAATTGGAGTTGCCCTCAGAATTAGCTTCTGTGCATCCTGTATTCCATGTATTGCTTTTAAAGAAGTGCTTGGATGATCCAGCTCTAGTTGTCCGGTGGACAGTGTCAGGGTGAAAGACAACCTTAGCTATGAGGAAGTTCCGGCGGAAATACTAGATCGCCAGGTTCGAAGGCTAAGGAACAAGGAAGTAGCTTCAGTCAAAGTTTTATGGAGGAATCAACATGTTGAAGCATCTATGTGGGAAGCCGAAGTAGACATGATGGCTAGATACCCACATTTATTCTCTACCGGCTCAATTCCAGCTTGAGGTATCAATTTTTGCCCTAAAACTCTATTTAGTTTTCATGTTCAATTCATGTGCCCCAAGTTATTTCATGTATGTTGTTGTGTATATGATTAATGAATTCAGTTCAGCCATGTAATTTGAATTAGAGATAGTCATTCCATTAGTTTTTAGCTTAAATGATCAGTATTTGAGTATACTGATTGCATTTGTCTATTTTCTGTATGTTTTCCCACATTCGAGGATGAATGTTCCCAATGGGTGATATTGTAATACCCTGGAAATGCCTAAGACTAGACCAAGGATTTAAAATTGGAAGTTGGCAGATCAGGGAAACCTTTCGCAGAACGGGTCACGTAACGATCCGTGGAAAGCGTCTGTGGTGAGGTTCGGTTGGGTGGCAGTTGGAAGTAATTGGTCACGTAACGACCCGTGGTTTGATACCATGAGTCATCATTTGAGGTCGTGGGGTGATTGGTCCTTAGCCTAAGAGGAAGTAACGGGTCATGGGATGACCCATCGTGAGCTATAACTGATCGTGGTGAGCAACCGTGGGAAGGAGTATCAAAACCTCCAGTAGAGGTAATGGAAGGAAACCACGAATCGTTGGAAGGAGGAACAAGTCGTGGTGTGGCTCGTGGGAAGGCTTGGTCCAGGTCGTCAAGGGAGAAACAACGGACGATGTAACGGAATGTAGTATGGTAAAATTACTCATCCTGTCGAGTCGTGGGATTGAATCTGAGAAGTGAGGTTGGGCAGTGGACGCAACGGATGGATACCACGAGTCGTGGTATCCAAGCACCACCCGTTAGGACGGTCATTGCCACTACTAGTGAAAATTTTTCAGGAAATTCATTAAGGGAATTTTCATCATTCCTAAGTCCTAGGGTCCTAAACTACGTCATTTAAGGCTTGAAATGCAGTGTTCTATGAGGTAAAACCTATCCTAGGTTCATTCATATCCATGCATGCATACTGAAGGGGTTTAGGAGGTGATCAAGTAAGAGTTCTTCAAGTTTTCCTTCAATCCTTCATTGGGTTTTCAAGGAGTGATAAAGTCTGATCTTCCCCAGGTATGTAGGGTTATGAATGGATGAATCCATTCACACCAATGCCCAAACTCTCTCTAAATTATGAATTTCCTATACTGATTCTATGGGGTTTTAACCTGATGCATGAAATTTCAAATTCTATACATGGGCATGATCTAAATGAGTTATTATTATTGAATTATGAATTATGGACAAGTTTTACATTGTTTTCAATTAAAATCATGTTTCAAGCTTTTAAAATTAGAATGCCTATTTATGAAAAGTTCATGAAAGCTAAAGTTTATGATTAATGTTCATGTATGATGAATTATTGATGATGAAAAGCATGTTTTCAAGTTACCCATACTTATAATCATGTTTTCAAGTGAGTTGAATATTTTCAAGTATGTTAAAGTATTGGGCAATGCCCACATGTTCAAGAATAATTTACGATTTATGATATGGATTTCATGATTTATCGATTTATTATGTTGGCCGACTAAAGGGCCATTGATTCATGTCTTATCCTGTATGAAAAAGGAGATCAATGATGTTAAATGTTTATTTAGCCGTGAATCTCATGAATGATGTTTATAATTTATGTATGAGCCTAATGTGCATGTTTTTGGGAGCAGTGTCCGGCACCGAGTAGCCCGATGTTCATAGAACTACATCGGTTTTTTCTCATAACTAATTTCCACCATAGTTTCGTGATGATACATTACAATGTTAATGGATCCCCTCTTTTTGATATTACATAATGCATGTCCCTTGCCTGGCAAGCGAGGGATGGCTCTGCCCACTTGAGCGAGATAATTGGGGCATCATGTAAGGCTCTACCATGATGGTGTCGATTATGACGAGTCCTCCAATTGTTCCGCATGTTTTATGCATTATTATGTTTATGTTATTTTAGCTCAACTGATGATTTATAAATTTTCTCTTATGACTATGGTAATGAATGGACTACGAATAATTTGAAAACCTTGAGCCTTATGTTATATTATGATATCTATGGTATGAGCATGAAGTTACACTCTGATGATCTCTTATGAGATTTTATGTGTTTTTTAATGTCCGTTTTACTTACCTTACATACTTGGTATATTCCATGTACTGACCGCATACTCTATGTTGTATCATTTCATGATACATGCTCTAATATTCAGACCCAGCACCGTCATTAGCTCGTCTTGGAGATTAGCATCCAGCTCTTTGGTGAGTCCTCATTCTCCGAGAACCAGTTTGATATCAGTTATCTTTTTGTGTTTAGTTTTCTAGACTATCCGGGTTAGTTGGGGGTGTTGTCCCATCAACCCATCAGATATGTTAGATGCTTTCAGACTGTGTGTAGTATTCAGCTGTTATGTACGTAGTACATTCTGCTTTCTATGTCATGTCATGTTTATGCTTCCGCTATGTTGTTATGCTGAGCATTCCTCTTTATTGATATTGATTTAGATGTACATTCATTCCATGGGTCTACTTGGAGTCTCTCAGAGCTCCTTGTCCCGTGTTACGATTTGGGTCTACGTTCAGGTCGTGACAGACACCCGTTGAGTTATTTTATTGATACAACAATTCTCTTACGTTCTCTCTAAACGAGGAGTATATTTTTAGAATTATCACATAGGAGAGGACCTTACCTGGCACTATGAATGGTTTATAGGTTAGGGATGAGGCATAGACTTTGGCTTATATTATGGCTCCCTATTCAGAGGTATTTCCAGTGCCAGTCATTGCTTAGCCTATTGCAGCTAGGCCAGTTATATCTCCCGAGGTGCAGAAGAGTCTTGGTAGGTTTATCAGATTGGTCCTCTAAGGATTTCAGGTACCCTAGGTGAGGATGCTCAAGAGTTTCTAGTTGAGTTTCTAGGAGAGGTTACATAACCTTGGCTTAGTAGAGTCACATGGGGTAGATTACACTATATTTCAAATAGAGGGGCCGGCTAAGTAGTTTTGGAGAGCTTACCTTGAGTGCAAACTAGCAAGGCCACAATCCATGACTCGGGCTCAGTTCTCCAAGGATTTATTGGAGAATTAGGTGCATCATAGCATGAAAAAGGTTAAGGGATGAGTTCACGGGCATTCAGTTGGGTTTGATGTCTGTTACGGAGTATGAGGTGAGGTTCCATAAGTTGGCTAGGCATGCTACCATGATTATGCTGATAGAGTATGAGCGGGTTTGCAGATTTGTCAAAGGGTTGTCTTTAACACTCACAGAGAATCTGGTGGCATCCGGGTCTACTTTCCTTCAGGTTGTGGATCATGCACAGACTATTGAGGGGATATGTCCTGAGGCCTACAAAGGCAATGATAAGAGGCCTCGCTGCCAAGGTGGTTTTTTCTATTCTAATCCCGAGGTAGAGGTTACCCCCAACACTTTCAGCCTAGTAGGCCCGTGTAGGCAGCACAACAGATTACAGAGGTTGGTTGTTCAGGTCAGAGTGGTTAGGGCAGCCAGAGTTTGGGTTAGAATACACGAATTCACACTCTAGAAATTCGTGTCGTGGTGTCCAGTCTGGTTCAACAGGATCTTCTCATTAGCCACTATCAGAAAGAGTGTGGTTTGAGTGTGGTGAGTTAGGGAACTTTGCTAGAGACTGTCCTAGGTTCAGGTAGGGAAAATAATAGGGTCAGCTTGTTCAGGCCCCTAGGGCTCAAACGCCAATAGCCAAAGGCGATGCGCAAGATAGTAGGGATGGTCCCTAGGGTGCTAGAGGTGCTTCTTAGCCGAGCAGGTCGGGTGGTCGTTGTGGACGTAACCACATGTATTCTTTTTTGGGTAGGCTAGAGAATAAAGCTTCAGATGATGTCATCACAGGTATGATCACTGTTTGTCAACAGCCAACTTCTGCATTATTTGATCCAGAGTCTACATATTCTTAGTATCAACTTACTTTGCTACTCGTCGGGAGTTGTTATGTGAGTCATTGCCTATTCCTAAGCGTGTAGCTACTCCTGTCGGTGATTCTATAGTAGTAGATCGTGTGTACGGGTCCTATGTGGTGACTATCTTGGTGTATGATATTTGGGTAGACATTGTTATCCTAGATATGGTAGATTTTGATGTGATTCTATGCATGGATTGACTATCCCCTTATCATACGGTCATGGATTGCTATGCCAACACTGTTACATTGTGTATGCCTGGTATCCCTCGAATTGTGTGGAAGGGTACCGCTATTCATGTGCCGAGATGAGTCATATCATTTTTTAGGGCGCGACAGTTTATAGGAAAAGGGTGTTTTTCTTATCTTGCTTATGTTGGTGATACTAGCACCGACATGCCTACACTTGAGTCAATTCCTATGATTTGCCAGTTTTCTGATGTATTTCCTACTGATTTACCTAGACTTCCACATGATTGTGATACTGACTTTTGCATTGATGTAAGCCGGACACTCAGCCCATCTATATACCACCCTATCGAATGACACTAGCTGAGTTGAGGGAGCTAAAGGAGGCTTCAAGATCTTTTGGGTAAGGGGTTTATCAAGCCTAGTGTATCTCTGTGGGGTGCTCTTGTTCTGTTTGTAGAGAATAAGGATGGCTCCTTGTGTATGTGTATTGACTATAGGTAGATAAATAAGGTGACCATTAAGAACAGGTTTTTGATGCCATGTATTGATGACATATTTTGTCAGCTATAGGTTGTGGCGGTGTTTGCTAAGATAGATTTGAGGTTAGGCTACCACATATTGAAGATCAGGGTTGTAGACACTCCAAAGACTACGTTTAGGAATCATTACGACCATTATGAGTTCTTAGTTATGTTATTTGGCTTGACCAATTTCCTAGAAGCTTTCATGTAGCTGATGAACTGTGTGTTCAAGCCCTATTTGGACTCGTTTGTCATAGTGTTCGTCGATGACATCTTATTCTACTTCAGGTGTAGGGAGGAGCATGAGCTGCACTTGAGAGTTGTGCTTCAGACATTGTGGGATCAATAGTTGTATTCCAAGTTCTTTAAGTGTTTGTTGTGGCTTGAGTCTGTGGCATTCTTGGTAAACATGGTGTCCAAGGAAGGGATTATGGTGGATCCAACGAAGATTGAGGTAGTTTGTGAATTTTCTAGTCCCACATCTCCTATTGAGGTTCGCAGTTTCATTGGGTTAGCAGGTTATTGATATGAATTGTGGAGGGGTTCGCTTTGATTGCTACTCCTTTGAATAGATGGACTCAGAAGAATGTCCTTTTCAAATGGTCGGATGAGTGCGAGGTGAGCTTTCTAAAGCTCAAGGCCTTATTGACATCAGTTTTTCTTATGAAACTTCAAGTTGAGGGCTAAGGGATTACAGTATATTGTGATGCTTCTAGAGTTGGTTTGGGTTGTGTGTTGATGCAGTAGGACAGAGTTATTGTATATGCTTCTAGGCAGCTAAAGGTTTACGAGAAGAACTACCCTACTCATGACTTGGATTTAGCGGTAGTAGTCTTTGCGTTGAAAATTTGGATGTACTATCTATATGGAGTTCATTGAGATATCTTACTTGACCATTGTAGTCTTAGGTGGTTGGAGTTGCTGAAGGATTATGACATTTGATCCTTTATCGCCCGAGCAAGGCGAATGTGGTAGTAGATCCCTTGAGCCAGAAGGTAGTGAGTATTGGGAGTTTGGCATTCCTAGTGGCAGAGGAGCGACCTTTTGGCTTCAAATATTTAGTCCTCAGACAACAGGTTGGTTAGGTTTGACATTTTTGAGCCAAGGTAGATTCTTGCTTGTGTGGATGCTAGATCTATGTTGTTGGAGAATATTTGGGCACAACAGTTTTAGAATAATTTGAGATAAGGTGTTGAGTGGAGAGGCTAGGAAGGTGTGTTGGGTATATTCTTTTACCCATTTGCCATGTTTCTATCCATCTTTTACCTTGTTTTGAGATCATAATCCTTATGAAATGCATGAATTAATATTTATGTGTCATGTGAGCTAACAAATGTATTTAGATGTTTTGAGCAGGAAACTAAGGTAAAAGGACTCAAAAATGACCCAAGGTGTAAAGTAAGAAGAGTTCGTGAAAATTGGCCTGGTGAGATGGCTGGCGCTTGCCAGGTGTGATGGTTGGCACTTGCCTGGTGAGATGGCTTCCATGGCGCGCCAACCTCTAAACATCAGAGAAATCTACACATAAATTGGTGCTATGGGTGGCGTGGCACTCCATGGGATTAACCTCAGAAGAAAATTTGATCAACACCCTAACGAGATGAGTGGCATGGCGCGCTAGGAGCATTCCAAACATTGGAAATTTTTCCAGCAATCTGGTGCTTTGAGTGGCGTGGCGCGCCAGAAGGGTTCAGAGGCTTAGAAATTTGACTAACACCTTGGTGCATTGGCTTGCGTGGGGGCGCCCGGAGCAAAACTTTAGAGGAAATTCAAGCCAAAGCTGGTGCATTAGATGGCGCGGCGCACCAGGCCTATTCCGGGATGAATTTTTGCTGATTTTGAAGCTAATTACTTGAGGGAAAAAGCGTTATTTGAGGCGTTTCTTATAAATATAACATCTAGGACGTTTGTTAGCTATCATCGACCATCTTACATCATTTGTACGTCGCTTTTGGGTATAAGAGACAAGAAGTTCATTATTTAGGTTCTTCTTCTTTTCTTTATCGTTTATATTTTGAATGATGATTATGTTTTTGGTTTTCCACATGAAAATGAGTGTCTAAAATCCAATTCTAGGATTTTGTCCATAACTAATGGTTTATGTTTGATAGTTTGTTTATGCTAGTATTGATTCTTCTAACAGATTGTTTATTCTTACCTATGTTAATTGCTTATTCATTAGATTGATCACCTTTTGAATAAATTTGTTGGCTTTTGGTTTAACTCGGGAGAGGGAACTAAAAGGGTGAAACGTAAGGATAGAATAGGTATTCAAATACACTTATTCGACTAAGCTCAAGACAGTAGTCACTGATGAGGATAGGGACATACCCTTCAACCTTGTTTAGTTGAATACGAGTAGCCACAACCGTCGTCTCATGCTTCTCATGTGACCATAGGGATATAGGCGTTCGGATTCATGGGATAGTTTTTTGATGTTCGGGAGAATGGCGAGAAATGGGGCAATAACATGCAACTAGCAACCTTAGGAAGAATAAATCTAGCGTATTCAAGTCTTGAAAACTCAACCTAAAGCGAAAGTGTCATTTCCCTAGATTTTCATCATCATTTGAAGTACTAACATGTTTGAAACGATTTTAGTTCATTAGTTAACTTACATTGCAAGTTTAGTAGTATAAGATTCAAACTATTCCCCATTTTATCTGTTTTTATTTGAGTATTGAAATAAAGTGTTAACATTAAACGATTAATCTGAAAAGTCTCTGAAGGATGAATAATCGGGACTTCATTGTCCTATATTACTTTACGATCATGTGCGCTTCTGTGCACTTTGGGAGACATCAAGTTTTTGGCGCCAGTGTCGGGGACTTGAATATTGATTCATCATTTTTAAGTTAGGATTTTTATTCCACTCTTATATATTTTACATTTTATTTGCTGATTGTTTAAATTTACAGGTGTTGTGTGCTCAGTGTATGCCAACTACAAGAAGTCAGGGACCACCCTTGGCTTATTTTGGTCCAAAAATTAAGAGAACCTTTCACAGGTTAGCTATGGAGAATAACGAGCAAGCACAGGGCAACAACAAGGAGAGGTTTCTAGTGCTTAACTTTGCTAGGCCAAACTTTGAGAACACTTCCAAAGTGATCGTCAAGCTGGCCATCACTAGTTCGAGTTGAAGAAAGGGACCATGTAGTTGGTCCAAAATACTTGTCAATATCAGGAAAAGCCACACGAGGATCCTCACTGATATCTGATGACGCTCGTGGACCTGAGTGAGAACATTAACTATTAGAACATGTCAGATGAATATGTTAAGCTCACATTGTTTTCGTTTTCATTGATTGGTGAAGCCAAGGAGTGGCTTCAGAATGAGCCAGCAGGTTTCATCACTAGTTGGGAGGCTCTTTCCAATAAAATCATCAACAGGTTCTTCTCTTTAAGGAGGACTAAGGAGTTGAAAGGGAAGATCTCTGTTTTTATGCAGAAAGATGGTGAGACCTTAGCTCAGGTGTGGGAATGATACAAGGGATACTTGAGAGATTTCCTGTACCACATAAAGCTGAAGGAGATTATTGGGCAAAATTTTATAGAGGGGCTAAATCAAGAGTCAAAAATCTTGCTTGACACTACATCATAGGGACAAATTTTTGTCCAAGATCTATAATGAGATAGAGGTTCTTTTGAATCTCGTGTCAGCAGGGAGTCAAGACTATCAGAACTCAAGTATAGGTTTCATAGTAGCCAAGGTGCCAGAAAGTTTGATGCAGATGGTGTAGCAGAAATTTGAGCAGATATCAACCAGTTGGTGAATGTGATCAGCAGGCTTGTAACCACACCAGCAAAAAGCCATGTTCAGTAGGTTCACTAGGTCTAGACTCCATCACCATCATGTGAGGTGTGTGGAGAAGGCCATGCTTATTTAGGTTGTCCACTAAACCTAGAGTCTATTTATTTTGTGGGACAACAAGGTCGTGCTGGAGGTTTTATAGGAAATAGTTACAACCAGGGATACAGGAATACAACTAATCCCTCATGGGGAGGGAACAAGAATTTCCTAAGACCCAGAACAACTATCCAAGAACTCAGGACCAACAACCTGGCAGTTCACTAGAGGAGACGATGAAGCAGTGGATGGTTCAACAAACCAAGGTGGTTAATGAGATGTAGAAGTCCATCCACAAGCTGTAAAGGCACATGGGGAAATTGTCCCTTAACCAGACTAATATACCGAAAGGGGTACTTCTGAGTAACACTGAGAAGAACCCTAAGAAAAGTATGAGCGCAATTTATTTTGCAGTGGAAAGAGCTGGGTGAGGTGATCCCTGGAGATAAGAAAGTTGATGCAGAGCAGGTTATGATGTCCAAGAAGGATGTTGATGAGTCAAGCAACTCACAGCCAAAATTGGTAGAAGCCAGACCACCCCCTCCATTTCAAAAAAGGTTTAAGAAGCATAAGGAGGACACAACTTGTAAGAAATTCCTTGATGTGTTGAAGTAGGTACATGTTAACTTACCATTGGTGGAGCTTTTGCAGGATGCTCCAAGATACGCCAAGTATTTGAAGGATATTATGGAAAATAATAGAAGGCTTACGGAGTTTGAGAGTGTGTCTCTCATGGAAAACTGCAGTTCTCGGGTATAGAACAAAATTCCAAAGAAGCTGAAAGACCTTAGGAGCTTCACCATTCTAGTGGTTATTGGGAGAAAAGAAGTTGGTTCAGCACTATGTCAATTGGGTGAAAGCATTAATCTGATGCCTACATCCTTTTTTAGAACCTTAGGTTTAGGTGAACCACGTCCTACCACAGTGACATTTGAGCTTGACGATCGGTTTCTTCCTTATCCTGAGAAATTATAGAGGACCTTTTGATCAAGGTGGGACCTTTCATGTTACTGATAGACTTCATAATCCTGGATAACAAAGCAGATGCAACAGTTCCCCTCACTCTAGGGTGAGGATTCTTAGTCACCACTGATGCAGTTATAAAGGTGAAGTCAGGTAAGAAGTCATCAACTATGGATGGTCACGAGGCAGTCTTTGATGTGTTTAGAGAGGTAAGGTTGCCACCTCATTATGAGGATATTATAGTGATATCAACGGTAGAGCCTAAAGGGCTTAAGTAGGAAGTTAAGCAGTATGCAATTCGTGAAAATTCAGTAGGTGATTAGGGTACTAATCATCTCACTTGAGTGGAGTGAGAAGTCTTGTGTCATGCGACGACATTAAATCAGGCGATGCACGGGAGGCAACCCGTGAATTTCGTGCTACAACTATAACTAAGGTGCTTGTTGGAGGAAACCCATATTTCTAACTTTTTTTGGTTTTGTAGAGATGAACAGGGCTTTTGAGGAAAAAAGAGCGGGAAAATGAGCTGAAAAATTCTAAGTCTGGGGAAAATACCTGATGTGGGGCGCCAGGTGTTAAACTTTAGAAAGAAAAAAAATTTAAGTTGGTGCATTGGAGGGCGCGCTATGCCAGACCTAGTCCATGGAGAGAAAAAAAATTCTAAGTTTTATATGAGGTGGTTGGCGCGCCACGCCAGAGTGATGTAGGACGAAAATATTTTGGCCCATGGGTCAATATTTGATCCAAGGACCTTAAAATTACTAAAATTCCATGCCCTACACCTTTATTTTAAATCCC
>JACEIK010001943.1:174194-195935 GCA_018107945.1 Datura stramonium
ATGTGTTGAGACAAGTGTGCACTTGCTAGGATCGGTGGTCTTAGATCAGCCACATATATGTTTCTTTGAGAAAAAAATATATTCAAAATATTTAAAAATTTATTTGTGGTGTGACTGTTCTCGTATCATGGCATTTGGGCGTTGGATATCCTTCCTTTGCAACTATGTTATAGTTAATAGGGGCATACATGCACTACCGTAATATGTTAGAGGACCTTGTACTTGCTGCCATAGTATACTTTTGGGGCATTATGTATACTGTTGAGGACTAACCAGGCTATTAGGTTGATCTCTTTCTCTATCGTATGACAAGTACTAAGTGTGAGTTGTGTTGAGATATATAGTGATCTTGTTGAAAATTTATTTGGACTTTATTGAGTATCATAGTATGAGATATATCTATGTGCATATTATTTTTGTGCTCGTTGTGATTGTATTTTCTAATACTTATTTCAGGGTTATTAAAGTGGCGGGTTGAGGATCTTACTGAGTTATATTTATATATAGCTCACTCCTTACTTGCATGTCAATGCAGATACTATTGGGGGGTGAGGCTAGTGACTGACAAGTCTGTTTTCGTCGATTCTGTTGCAGAGGGGAGCCTTCACATTGATTTGTGGAGGTTATCATTTCAGTTTAATCTACTTTATAGAATATATTTTCTTTTTTGGTGTTTTCATGCGCAACAGCTAAACTTATGTAACTCTATAGATGCTCCATGGTCTTAGTGTGGGATTTGGGCTAGATATACATTATTTAAATGGTCATGTGCTTTCTTTGAAATTGAAATTTTATTTTAGTTGGGTAATAATTTCATTTTTATGACTATTTATGTGTTGGAGTTGCACGTATTTTATCTCAATGCTTATAGAGAAGATTAGGTGTATAGAGAATTGGTTCGCCTGGTGGCTAGTGTTAGCGGGTGACAGTCACGCCTTGTGCTTATTTAATCTTTATGGGAATGGAGGAGGTGGCTTTGATACCACTAATATTGGAAGTTGGACCATCTATTCCTTCATGCCTCTTCCTCTGCCTTAACATCTCTGGGACCCACCTTTTTAGGTACTAGTTCCTCTATCTTCTTACCACATTTGAGTGTAATAGCATTACTTCGGTCAATATCATTGTGAAAGTCTCCTTGTGGCCTTGTATGTGATGCCCATGCAATATGATTCATTTGTCTCTCTAGTGCTCTCACGGCCAAATCTTGATTTCTGACGTTTACTGCCAGTTTGTCCTATTTACCCACCATCTTATCTTGTTTCTCCAATAGCTTCTTTAGCAATTCTTCAACTTTACTTGGCTATTTGTGGGAATAATTTTCCAATGATTGTTGAAAATTAGATTATCTTTGTTGTTTATACTGATTCTGATTCTAATTATCACCCCATGAAAAATTTGGGTGGATCCTCCAATTGGGATCTCTAATTTCCTTTACCTCTGCCTACATTACCTATAAAGTTCACCAATATCGGATTGGCGCCACATAGCTTTGTCGCATGATCTCTCCTAGAACACTTCATAAAAAATATCTGCTTATTATACCGGCTAAACTTGGGGCTAATCTTGGAACATGCGTAGCTTGGTCAGCTGGCTAATGTTATTGCACATGGTCACTATTTGACTAGATAAGGCATTCAAGCTATCCACTTCTAGCATTCCCACGGCCTTCTTCACTACGCTCTGGACTCTTTTAGCAATCCGTTCAGGATTTCTTTGGCATAACATGCTCAACAACAAATAAATTTCATCATAAGTCTTTTCTAGGGCCTACCCTCCTGCATCTAATTTCAACAAGATCTTTGTATGTAGCTCCAACTCTCAATGAACGTGTGGACTAACACTATTTTAGTCTAGTGGTGGTGTAGAAAATCCCTCAATAGACCCTTAAACCTTTCCCAAACTTGATATAAGGTCTCTCCGTCTATCTTCCTGAAGCCAATAATCTCACTTTTCAATCTCACTGTCTTCCCAAGCGGGAAATATTGAGAAAGAAATTTCTTGGCTAAGTTAGACCATGAAATAATAGAATTTGAGGGTTCCGACCTGATCCACCTCTTTGCTTCACCTAAAAGATAGAACATAAACAACGTGAGCTTTACTTAATCGGCTAAGACTACTGTGGTGACACAGGTATCACTAGTCTCCAGAAAGTCCTGGATGTGCTGTTGTGGATCCTCGTGGGGCAAACCTATAAACTGCCCACTCATATATAGGAGTTGAACCATTTTCTCTTTCAACTCCCACCTTTCCATAATGGCAGGCTTTTGAATACTGGAATTCATGTTGCCTAGGAGTGGTACCTTCCATATTGCACACTACCATCGAGGCTTCTCCCTCTGCTGCCATATCTACTAACTACTCAAGGGCTTTCCTTTCTCATCTCAATTGCTGAAAATATATCTCCAGTTCTAGTTGGAATTCTTTGAGATTTTCTCCGTTGATATTTCAATGCATTCAACTATAGCACCAGCAAAATGTGGCACCTAAGTTCAAGTTGTGAATCACTAATTCAAATAAAAATAAGACAAAAACTAAGAACTCTAACTTTATTAATTTTTGAGTCCCCAATAATGGCGTCAAAAAATTGTTGCACTCAAATGCACATGCAAGGGTATATGGTCATGTAAGTAATAAAGTTATACAAGATCAGGTTGTCTAACCCACAAGGATTTGTAGTTGGTAAAAAATTAAAGACAAGTTATTGCTACTTGTTTATTAGTGTTTCCAATAAGGTTGGTTCTAATAATTGTGTACCCTATCATCTAGATAGAAAAATGTGATGGATATTTTATGAAACTAACAATGATAGAAAAACTCCAAGACTATGAGATACTTTCACATTCATGTTCATTATGTACTTTCGTAATATGCTAACTTTATTGATGCTAATTCAATGGGTTAATAGTATGGTTATGACTCTATTAGTCGCGAACCTTCTGCTTATATTACTCATATGACTATATCTTTATGACATATTCATAACAAGAACACATTTAAACCCCTGTATTTAAACTATATGGCAGACTAGATATATCTCTATCCTAGCCACAAATTCCTTCCTCTGAAAGATCCTATTCTAATTGATCCCAGTTCGGTCTTGAGTTTTCTCTCTCAAGTTCTACAAAGACTAAAGATGTACCCTACTAGTCGCAAATCACTACAATAATAAATATAAATAAATAACTCAGAAGATAAAGTGAATGATATTACTCAAGTGCATTTATAAAACAATCATGTTTCATCCATAGCCCCAAAAATAAGGGTGTGTAGCCACTCATGTTTAGATTACAACTATAAATATTCATGTTCAATTCCATAATCAGAAAATAAAATAAGAAAGAAAAATAACCCTAATAGAGAGAAACCTCTCTTGTTTTATTCTCTTTTAAAATATCGGATACCTCCTGAGTATGACTAAGGGGCCCATTTTAGTAAGTGAAAAATCTTTAGACCCACCCAAAACGTGTGGGATATTTTTTCTAAAACTCAAAATTTTATCCCGTGCTCGCGGGATGAGCGCCAAAGAGATGGGGCACCTCAAAATTGATTTCACTATACGAGCTTAGCAAATTTTTCCTTTTGTTTGTGCAGCTTTCTCGCAGGGTGGGGTCTGGGATCGTCTTCAGCCTTGCTTCGTAAGGCCTTCACTTGATTTTCATGCTTATAATAATTTCAACCACTCATACATTGACGTTCGCGGGGTGAGCTCCAGAGAGATATAGGAGCTCTCTTTGAGCTTCGCTCCATGAGATTCCTGGTAGATCCCACACTTATCAATTTTCCTCTTCTTTCTTCTTTTATGCTCTCCTAACAAGCTCCAAAGCACAGTGTCAGCTTGCTTTGAGTTTTTCTCTGCATGGAACACTATAGAAAAAGCATTTCCATTGGATCAATAACACAATAATAAAGCATAGTTAGGTGTATTTAGCTTTTTGCTCGTAAAACATGCATAAATATGGATAAAATATGGTTATTAGATGTGTAAATATACCTAACATCACCCAACTATTGGCTCCATCCCCTAAAGTAAATATCCATCATGTAGTGAATTTTTTATCATTACTACTAATAATCCAACTTACGTCAAAATAACCCTCCAATGTAGTAGGAAAATGATTATAGCATATGCTAAGTTATGTTATTCTTTTTAAATATCCACGTAATCTAATTATTGTTTTTTAATGATTTTTACTTGAATTACTAGTAAACCTTAAAAGTTTACAAACAACAAATGCAATATCAGGCCTAGTAAACTACATGGAATACATCATACTACCTATGGCAGTTGCATATTCTAGTTATGCTACAACTTTATTAGTGTTATTAGTCAATTTGATACTACAGTCACAAAGATTATTAAACTCTTTTATGTCCAAATGGCTAAATTTATTAAGGATGTTGTTTATATAGTGCGATTGTGATAAAGTCACTTTATTCCTATATCAGTCCTAGTAGAGTACATGGAATTCATCATACTACCTAAGGAAGTTTGATCTATTGTGAGTTTACACCACTTGCGACACTTAAAACTGAGGAAATAAGCATGGACTTAGGTGTGTTTATATGGATATGAAGCACTTTTACTTTATTATAGGGAAAATAGATGTTGGAGTTGAATTGTGCAAAAGATGGAGAAAATTGCAAAAAAGTGGCTAAGTTCGAATCTCGGTACAAGTCATACTTAGAGTCGTGGAAAATCTCAGGCCAAAAGTGTTGAGGCAAAGGCAACTTACGGCTCATGGCATGAGCCGTACCATAGCAGTTGTAGAAAACTTCAGAAAATATTGCATAGGCTAAGTCTCCTGGTACGGATAGCAACCACGAATCGTGAAATCTACCTAAGACCCATACCAAGGATTTGTGTAAAAGTTCAAAAGAAGTGAATATTGGCATGTCTCAAGGTACGAGAAGGAGTCACGAGTTGTAGAATTGAGGTACGAGTCATACCAAGTCATTCGTGATGAAGTGCAGAAGATTGCTAGAATCTCAGTATCAAACCACAACTAATTATACGACTCGTAGGTTCATGGTATGAGTCATACCAGTTCACAACACTTAGCCAGATTCAGCAAATGCCAGCCAGTGTACAAGTCAAGGAACGACCAATACAATCTTGTTACGGGTCATAGGTGAAGTCGACGGCAGTTTTGGCAATTTCCTTGTTTATTTAGGAAAAGGTTATAAATATTTGTATAAATATTTTTTAGGTTATTTCCAATAGGGAGAAGTTGGGAAGACACGAAGTACATTGAGAAAAATTGTTGTTAGCTTTCTATTCAAGTCTTGGAGATTTTCTTGCTTTGATTTTCTTCATTGTTCTGGAATAATTCTTCATAAATTCTTACAATAATAATGTGGGTTTTCTTCAAATCATCTTTGTAAGTATTAAATTATGTGTTTGTCTATGAATGCTGATAATTCTCTTAAATCAAGAGAGCCTAAAACCTCTACAACTAGAGTTGTGGGAACCATGGTGAATTAACAAACTTGGGTTTCAAAAAGTGATTCTAAATCAATGCTAAACACTTGTATTATATTCTCTTCTTCTTTAATCTTTCTTAATGGATCGCAACGTTAGGACTTGTCCGAATTCTTTAATTGCTTGAACCTAGAGAGTTAGAGATTAGGAAAAGAGAATTACAATAAAGTCTTGATCATTATGGGTCATTGTATGACTTGAGCTACGGTCGCATGATAGTTAATTTGGGAAAAATTGATAATGATTGAAGTGAAACTCTCATGAGACCTCACCCGGTGATTGAGTATAGTCATCCAATAGGGTCGAACCAGTCGTTTGGATGAACCCTAGTTATCGAGTTCTACAAGTAAGCATTGGAATAGATCAAGTATAAAACCCAAAATAGTTATGAACCCATGGGGAACACTTACCCTAGTTAATTGAATAATCTTGATAAACAACAATCAATTCTCAATATTATTATACAATTTCTACTTATTTGCTTTTATAAAAAACCCCCCTTTTTTGGAGATAACACACTTAAAAACTTCAATTCTAGTATTATTCTATATCTTGACCATATTCCCTGTGGGATCGACCCCAACCTTTGTTGGGTTATTTATTGACAATGTCTTCTTCATACTTTATTTGGAGTATGAGGTTGAGCATTATCAAAAAGTGGTGCCGTTGCCGGGGAATATGACTTAGGATTGGAGTAATTTTGTGTTTAACTTTTAGTTGTTATTTCCTCATTTATGTTTTCTTTTTGTTTTTGACACCCACAGGTTGTCTCTTGGTGAATGCCAAGTACTCGACCGAGCGGAAAACCCCTGATTCCTCTTGATCTTGAATTAGATCGAACTCTGTGGAGAATGGAGAACCCTGAGCAGAGAGAGGCCCGTATTGCTGAAGAAGCTCAGCAAGCTACACTTCAGGAAGCAGAAGATGCCCGAGAGGAAGTAGTGAATGCTGGACGCCATAGAAGGGGGAAAAAAGGCCAGATATATGCTCCTCGTTGCTATGATAAGGATGATCCGGATATTGATGAAGTCGGGTCAACTAGAGCCATCGTACCACCACTTTTGCCCTGGGGAAAAGTTTGATATAACTAGCACCATGATACAGCTATTAAATATGAAAGGGGTGTTTAGTGGTCATGCAGTTGACGATGCTAACGTGCACTTGATGAATTTTGTGGGGATATGTTAGGTGTACAGGTTACCTGGTGTAAGACAAAATGCGATCAGGTTGAGACTCATCCCATTCTCTCTCTCTCTCTCTCTCTGGAGAGGCCACTTTATGGTTATCGGAGTTACACAACGACTTCATTACCAACTGAGGGAGCTTAAAAAGGCTTTCTTAGAAAGGTTCTTCCCATCCTCCAGGATGCTACAGTTAAAGGATGAAATTTATAACTTTCGACAATTAAAAACTGAGGCACTACATGAGACATGGTTGAGATTTAAGGAGAAGCTGACCAAGTGCCCAAACCATAAAATTTCAAATGTCAGTTTGTTGGAAATTTTTTACAGGTCTTTAAATAACAACACAAAAGTTGTAGCAGATACAATGGCAGAGGAGAATTGATGAGTCACACGTGGGAGCAAGCTACCATTATTTTGGACAGAGTTACTAAGATGAACAGGGCCTAGCACACTAAGGAAGTAGAAGTAATTGTAGGTACGTATGTTGTTGGTATGTCTGCAGATCAATGAAGAAAGGAGGAGGATCGTGATCAGGAACTGGCTCATATGTGGACATCATTAGACCTGCTCAGAAGCATATCATGGGCACTGGTGCTAGAAGGTAAACGCAGTGGGAGCTTAGGGTCAGGAACCGAGGCAGGAGCATTCAGATTCCGAGGAGGAGGCAAACTTCTTGGACAACCAGGTGGCGGGTTTTTAGGCCAACACCTAAGGGTCTGGACAGGGCACATGGTGACAAGGTTCCAGAAATCAAGGTCGGAACTAGTATCTGGACAACTACAATCAAAATGGGTGTAGGGATAGGAGCCGAGGTCGTGAGCTAGAGGGAGAATGGAGAAAGAACGATGGATATCGCTATGATTACACAAGTTTGTATGTTCCTCCTAATGCACATGAGGGGGAGACTAGACCCTCAATATTAGAGAACATGATGGCTGAAATGCTCAAAAAGGTAAAGTCCATCGATGATCAATTGAGGGAGATTCGGGGGGATATATGGGTATGAACCAGAAAGTTAAATCACATGCCACAGCGATCAAACAGATTAAGAAGCAACTTGGTTAGATGTCGACCTCCCTAAACCAAAGGAAGAAGGGAACACTTCCTAGAAACACAGTGCAAAATCCAAAGAATGATAGTCATTGTATGGTTTTGATGACTAGGAGTGGAAAGACCATAGTAGATCCCCCTCTGCCAGTTGTAGTTGAGATGGAAAGACAAAAGGAGATTGAGCTTGGTGAGGAAGATAAGGTTGTTGAGCATGATCTCACAGGTAAAGTAGAGTTGACAAATACTCCAATTGATGCAAAGGAAAAGCTGATAATGGTAAGAAGAAAGGGGTCACGCAAATTTATAAGGCTATCCCTTGATCACCGCCACCGTTCCCTCAAAGGATGAAGAAAAGGCAGAAGATGGTAAGTTCCAAAAATTTCTCTCTATGCTTAAACAGTTATTTATGAACATACCATTGGTCGAGCATTGGAGCAGAGGCCTGGATATGCCAGTTCATGAAGGACCTTGTGACCAAGAAGAGCTCCGTGATCTATGAGCCGTAGGTAACTTGCATCATTGCAGTGCCATAGCTTCATGGGTCCTTACTTAAAAGAAGAAGGATCCAGGTGCCTTCATCATTCCTTGTACCATTGGTGATTTTGAGTTTTAAAATGCACTTTGTGACTTAGGAGCAAGCATCAACTTGATGCCATTAGTTGTATTCAAACAGCTGGGCTTGGGAGCCCCCTCACTGATGTCAATGCGGATATTAATGGTAGACCGCATAGTTAAAAAGCCAGTGGGAATCTTAGTGGATATGCTTGTCAAGGTCAACCATATCTTCCCAACAGACATCGTAATCCTAGATTGCAAGGTTGATTTTTAGGTCCCCATTATCTTGGGGCGACCATTCCTAGCCACCAGGAGAGCCTTGGTGGATCTTGAAGCTGGCCAACTAAAATTTAGGCTAAATAAAGAGGAGGTCACATTTAACGTCTGTCGGTCAATAAAGCAACCCAATGAGTTTAGGGTTGTCTCAGAAATCAATGATGATTCCAAGCTTCTTGATGAATTCTGAGTAGTCAAGAGACTTGCGTCATGACACAACGTTAAATCAGGCACTTCTTGGGAGGCAACCCGTGAGGTGGTTTGGTGAAGTGAGCAACCGGACCACCTGCGTCGTTTTGTGGTGTTAAATCAGGTGCTTCATGGGAGGAGACTCAAGTATATTAACCTTTGGTGTGTTCAATGTGCAGGTGTAACAAAAACTAGTGGGAGAAAAATTGCAGATCAGACCAGTACTATGAGTCTCAGTACGACTCGTGAGAGCTTTGTATAGGTCGTAGTACCAATCGTGGTAAAAAGCAGAAGCCAGAATTCATGTTACGGTTGGTCATTACGACTCATACCCTAATTGTATAGGTCATAGTACTCACTGTAAAGATGAATTACGTGAAGTGCAGAATTTCATAAACATTGACTTACAAGGCAATGTACGAATTGTACCTTCATGGTACGTTTCGTAACATGCACTTGTAGGTCCCCAAGTAAGTTTCCTAGGTCTTCTGCTATGAATCCAAGGGACGATCCGTAGGTCTAACCTACAACTCGTGGTACGAGTCCTGATGGGCTAAATTAATTAACTTGACCCGACTCGACCTGGATTCCCAAAATTCTTCCCTAACCTATTTGAATCAAAACCCTTCAGACTTTAACTCCCACACGAACATACACTTTGAATCCACGAGTCTCACCCGTGATTCTCACACCTGTAACTCAAAATCCCAAGCAATTCAAGCTCGAATCTATCCCAAGATTTCATTTGCACAGTCGCAATTTCTACCCTAATCGCTGAAACGAGCAAAAAGTCAAGCAAACCCTTGAAAATCAAGTAAGAAAACATGTTCCATTTACAACAATCTTGCTCTGTATGAAATGATAGAACTCGGTGATTCCTCAAACTCACCAAAAAATGGGTTGAGGAAGATGATCATTAGGGTGTTGCAATTCTATTGAATAGGTAGGAATTTGAAATACCAAACACTAAACTTGATTGCTAAAAATGAGTTACGGGGTGTGCTATATGTTGGGGGTGCACTGGGTAGATATAAATAATGGACATTGATAGCCTAAAATGGGGAATTCTGAGTACCCAGATCAAATAAATCATTTTCCTGAATAACTAAACTAATCAAGGTCAAGACAGGCTTCACAAGCTTTCTTACGACTCATGGTTTCGTATTACGACTCGTAGGAGGGCTTGTTGGGACTGTCCTAAGCTATTTGTGACTGAACCTGATGGTACGAATCTTGACATGACCCATAGTATTCTACTACGAGTCGTACCATGTAATCATACCACAAATCTAAAAGGGTCAAAGTTTAAAAGAAATGGTACGATCCTCACTATGACTCGTGAAAACAAATCACGATCAGTAACACGAGTCGTAGAAAATACAAAAGAACACAGTTTAGGGGAACCCCTCCATACAACTCTTAGTATGAACTGTACCATCATAGTAAGAGTCGTCACTAAGAGTCGTGATAGGCCCATCATGAACTATGAGTCTTAGTATGAGTCATGCCACCATGCTACGGCCCGTACGGTAGACTCGTGTAAAACTTCAAAAGGTACGTTTCTTGATTTATTTTTCTCAGATCATGCATACGAACCTTTTTATCCACAGGTACAATGAGGATAAAAAGGATATCAAAGAAGAAGCCCCAAGACAAGCGGGCTAGAGCTGAGATAGCTGCTAGAAGGGTATTGAGAGATAAGCCCTCCGACTCTGATCAAGCAGACAGCTCCTCTAGTGGTTCAGTGGAAGAGTACCAAGTTGAGACTTCTAAAACTGATGAGCCACAGACCACTAGGGCTCAAGCCAATGTACAGGCCAAAGCTACTTCCGCTGCTCCGGCCACTACCCCCAGCCTGAAGAGGGAGCAGAAGAACAGGTTCAAGTTTTCGGGAGTGGCTCTAATGAGGAAGAAGGATCTGGGAGGCCCAATCTGGAGATAAGGGCAATGAGGACACTGAGGAAGAAGGTGACCAAACTCCCCCTGGGGAGAATCGTACTATTAGGTGGAGATTACCCGGTGCTTAGGAGATAAACGAGTAGGGTCTTGTCTCACCTCCAAGAACCATCCGAGGAGGAGCATACAGGAAGAACCGCAGATCCTCACAAGTTCCTTGAATAAAGTAGAGGAAATGAAGTGGATATTCAGTTTCTACGGATTTGACTGGATGGATAGAACTTTAGAGAAGTACAGTCCTGCAATGGTCTGAGAGTTCTATGCCAATTATTTGAACACGATGGAGCAAAATGCAAAAGGTGGACAGAAATTGAGAGAACATCCCAAGCTTGAGAGTGTGGGAGTGTGAGGTCGCACGGTTGATATCACTGAGCGTACTATTTCTCGGGTACTCTATGGGCCGCAATTCAGTGCTCCAAACATGATAGCTAAGTTCGATTATAGAATGGATGCCCTAAAAAGGGTAAAGCAGGTGGGTTATGAGGATAGGTAGAGCTAA
The DNA here is from genome assembly GCA_018107945.1 of Datura stramonium. NCBI lineage: Eukaryota > Viridiplantae > Streptophyta > Magnoliopsida > Solanales > Solanaceae > Datura > Datura stramonium. The sequence goes on from JACEIK010001943.1 coordinate 185,386, forward strand.
ATTAAATGGCTAGCTGGGGTTCTAGCGGATGACAAGGAGAACGTGGACTTGGTGACTAGTGGAAAGTAGGTCACCAAAGCCTTGCTGAACTTCATAGAAAAGGCCTGTTGGACACTAGTCTGCCACCATTGGCACCAATAGTTAATGACAACACCCTCAGTTCAGATAAAGCAGCCTTGGTGGAATATATCATGTCGAGATGCGCCATCAATATTTCAAGGGTCATCGTAGAGGAGATTCGAGATCGAGCTTTGAGATTGAGCACTACCATCCCATTTCTGAGTCTCGTGTTCAAATTATGTGTAGAAGCGGGCCTTAAGGAAAAGATTGAGGTTGATACTCTGATTGGAGGCCAAAGGACGACAGATATAGGTTTGATTTGGGATGAGATAAACCCAGTGAGCTGGGTACCATGGGTATCCGGGGGCAAGCATATTGGTGCCCCCACCTCAGTGGAGCAGGATGAGATGTCGGCTACAGAGGTCAGCCATATAGAGTTAGCTCCTATTACTTCATTTGCACCTCTGAGATAGATCCCAGCTGGGTATATATTGGTCCCATATGAGTTCCTCCAGAAGATGGCTAAAAGGATGACATTAACCGAGAGAAAGGTTCAGTCTATAATGGAGAACATCAAGCCTTGGGTGAAGGTGGAGATTAAGGAGGATGTAAGGGTGTTTCATATCCAGATAGATAGCTTCAAGCACCGCTTCAATGAGTGCCTAGCTGAGCAGCTGGACACAAGTATCCTTAGGGAGGAGTTGGGGGCTCTTCTAAGCCAAGTGACTGAGTTGTCGTCTAGACAACCGGCAATTCTAGCAGCCCCCACTCTTCTAGACTTAGACATAGAGCTCGATGAGGAGCTATATTTGGAGGCATACTGGGTCCTGTCTGTGGCTAGTGAAGGAAAGGGTGAGAAAAGGGTATCATAGGAAGTTGGAGATGATCCCTCAAAGAAGACAAAAAAGAAGGAGAAGAAGGAGAGCAAGCGGGAGAGATTAGAGAGCCTGCAAACTTATGACGCACATATGTCGGAGTTGCAGGAGCGAGCTAGAGGAGCGGGGAGCGCCACCACTGCCCATAAAGTGCTTGCGGGTGGCGAGGACCCTTCGGAGGAGCCACATTCATCCAGATTGGAGACTGAGGTCGCTGAGGCGACTGCTACTATGGAGGGGGTAACCAATCCCCTAACTGATGTTCTATTGAATGCACAGGCCACCACTAATGCCAGTATTGTAGCAGAGGTACCGCCTCCGCAGGATGACAGGAGAACTTAATGCACCACAATTATGTCTCTTTCCCTTGTTCTTGTAGTTGATGCTTCGGGGACGAAGCATGTTTTTCAAGGGGCGGTGTACTTGTAGTTTATGGGTATCTTGTTCGTCCAAGGATTTTTCTTATCGTGTTTCTTTTTACTTGTACATGCTATCTAGTAGAACCGACATGATTTTATTGTGATTATATGTGTGCATAGCTGACTTAGTTTGAATGGAGAAGGGGTCAATAGCTGATTGTGGATCATAGTGCAAATTTTGTTGTGTTGGCTTTAGGTATTCTAAGTTACTTTCTAGTTAAGCATCGCTTTAATTTTGTTTTCTTTGCCTGAGAAAATGCAAAAGTCTTAAGTTGTGGGTGTTGATGTGTTGTGAGTTTACAGCACTTGCGACGCTTAAAACTGAGAAAATAAGCATGGACTTTGGTGTGTTTATATGGATATGAGGCACTTTTACTTTATTTTCAGGAAAAATAGATGTTGGAGTTTAATCATGCAAAAGATAGAGAAAATTGTAGAAAACTGGCTAAGTACGGACCTCAATACGAGTCGTACCATCATGGTATGAGACATACTAAGAGTCATAGAAAAGTCCAGGCCAAAATTGTTGAGGCAAAGGAAACTTACAACTCATGGTATGAGTCGTACCATAGCAGTCGTAGAAAACATCAGAAGATGCTGCACAGGCTAAATCTCCGGGTACGGGTAGCAACCATGAATCATGAGATCTACCAAAGACCCGTACCAAGGAGCCATGGAAAATTTCAGAAGAAGTAAAGACTGGTAGGTCTCAAGGTACAAGAAGCAGTCACGGGTTGTAGAATTGAGGTATGACTCGTACCAAGCCATTTGTGATGAGTTCAGAAGATTTCCAGAATTCTCAGTATCAAACCATGACTGATTGCACATCTAGTAGGTTCGTGATACGAGTAGTACCAGTTCACAACACTTAGGCAGATGTCAGCCAATATACGAGTCAAGGTACGACTCATACAATTTTGTTACNATACAATTTTGTTACGGGTCGTAGGTGAAGTAGGCGACAGTTTTAGCAGTTTTCCTTTTTACTTAGGAAAACTCTTCTAAATATTTGTATAAATACTTATTAGGTTATTTTCAGTAGGAAGAAGTTGGGAACACACGAAATACATTGAGGAAAATTGTTGTTAGCTATCTATTTAAGTCTTGGAGATTTTCTTGCTTTGATTTTCTTCATTGTTCTTGAATAACTCTTCATAAATTCTTGCAATAATCAAGTGGGTTTTCTTTAAATCATATTTGTAAGTATTAATTTATATATTTGTCTATAAATGCTGATAATTCTCTTACAATCATAAGAGGCTAAAGCCTCCATAACTAGGGTTGTGGGAACCATGGTGAGTTAACAAACTAGAGTTGCAAAAAGTGATTCTAAACCAATGCTAAACACTTGTATTATATTCTCTTCATCTTTAATGTTTCTTAACGGAGCGCAACGTTAGGACTTGTCCGAATTCTTTACTTGCTTGAACCTAGAGAAGTAGAGATTAGGAATAGAGAATCACAACAAAGCTTTGATCTTTATGGTCATTGTATGACTTGAGTTATAGTCACGGGATAGTTAATTTAGAATAAATTGATAACGGTTGAAGTGAAATTGATCCTTGGTGATTGAGTATAGTCTTTCAATAAGGACGAACCAGTCGTTTGGATGAACCTTAGTGATCAAGTTCTACAAGTAATAATTGGGATAGATCACAAGTGTAAAATCACAAGTAGTAATAAACTCATGGGGAACACTTACCCTAGTTAATTGCATAATCTTGATGAAAAACAATCAATTCTCAATCTTGTCATACAATTGCTACTTATTTGCTTTTATAAAACCCCCCTTTTTGGAAATAACACACTTAAAAGCTTAAATACTAACGTTATTTTATATCTTGACCATATTTCATGTGGGATTGACCCCAACCTTTGTTGGTTTCTTTATTGACAACGTCCACTTCATACTTTATTAGGACTGTGAGTTTGAGCATTATCAAAGTTGAATATTCTAGTTATGCTACAACTCTATTAGTGTTTTTAGTTAACTTGATAAAGTTAAAGGAGTACTAAATTCCTTTATTCCCACATGGCTAAACTTATTAAGAATTATCTACATAGTGCAATTATGATAAATCACTTTATTTCAATATCTTGTGACTTTAATTTCTAAGATAGTATCTATTTCATTTAAATATTTATTTTAAAGAACGAAGTTACACACTTCTTAGTTTCATAGATTCCAAGCATGTTCATACCAAAAATCAAAATTTCATCTAAGACAAATAATAACTCCATATTTCTTTGTGAACTTGGAATAGATATATTTATCTGCTTGATTATGTATGAAACCATCTAATAGTATTGCACTATCAATTTTTTCATGCCACTGTTTTGGGGCTTCTTTCAAGCCATAAAGAGAATTTATCAATTTATATACTTTACTTTTACTTTTCATAAGAATAAATCCCTCAAGTTATTGCATATAAATTTCTTCATCTAGATTTTCATTTAAAAAGGCAGTCTTAGATCCATTTGATGTACATATAAGTTATATATTAATCCTAATGGTAAAATTATTCTAACATCAATCTTATTTTTGCTATAGGAGCATAAGTATCAAAATAATCAATTTCTTTCTTTTGAGTGAAACCTTTAGCAACTAATCTTGCTTTGAAGATTTGAACGAACCGTCTATATTACACTTTCTTCTGAAAATTCATGTACAACCCGTAGGTTTTGATCCATGAGGAATATCAACTAAGATTCAGGTGTTGTTTGACATGATTGAGTCCATTTTATCATTAATGGCCTATTTTCAAAAAGTAGCATCTCTTGAAGACATAGCCTCTTGGTAAATCTTTAGGTCATTTTTCGCATTAAATAATATAGGTATGTTGTTATAGACAGTTGTTGTATCTCCTTCAATAAGAAAAATTATATCTTGTGAAGAAATAAAATCATAACCAAGATGTTTGTCTTTTCTAATTCTTTTGCTCTTTCTAGTTTCTGATTTTTTACTATCACTTTTCTCTTCGTTTTAGAATCTTCGAAATGTGACATCTAATTACATGCATCAAATCCATTTTGAGTAGGTTCATTCAATGGCTCACTAACAGAATCATTTATGAATTTTTTTCTATAAACTCAATATGAATAGATTCTACAATTATATTACACTTTAAATCTAATAGCCTATAAGCTTTTGAATTTTGTGCATATCCCACAAAAACTGGTTCCATTTTAGACCTTTGATGATTTAGAATCTTATAAGATACTATACAACCCCACACTTTAAATGAACTTAAGTTTGTCTTTCCGGTGTTCCAAAGTTTATAGGGAGAAAAATTCATACTTTTAGAAGGCACCCTATTGTTAATAATGCTTCACCCCATAACTTATGTGGTAAATGTAATTTTATTAATATACATCAATCATGTCTATTAGAGTCCTATTTTTTCTTTCAGTCAAACCATTTTGTTGTAGTGTGTAAAGAACACATTTTTGATGTATCATACCATGCTCTTCACAAAAATTATTAAATTCACTGAAAAAATATTTTCCTCCTCTATCACTATAAAATATCTTAATTTTCCTCACTTTTCGATTTTTCTCAATAGATTTATACTATTTAAATTTCGGAAAAGCTTCATCTTTTGTCCCAAGTAAATAACAAAAGTAAATCTAGTTAATTCATTTATAAAAGTGATAAAATATTCATCTCGAGTTAATTCTTCATTTAATTCACATATATCATAATGTACTAAATCTAATAATTTGGTAACTCTTTCAACTTTTCAAAAAGATTTTTTTGGTTATTTTTACTTGTATGTATATTTCATATTTTTTTTATATGTTTACTATTGGAAGCAATATAACCATTTTTTGACATATAATTTAATTAAAAAAATTAAATATCTTAATATATCATGTCATAAAACAAAATCAGACTCAAAAATATAAATAGAAGCATTCTTTATTTGTAACAATCCGTCCGGTCATTACTGAATCTTCGGTAATACGAGCATAAGAATTAAACCTTTATTGGTATGAATTTTCATTTTCGAAGTTACTAGTATAAGTTAAGTGGATACTAAGTAAAATAGAATTAAAATAAAGTGAGCTCAGTCAGGTGAGTGTCGTCATAGCAGCCAGATTATCACNCGTCATAGCAGCCAGATTATCACTATAGGGAGCTCATTGCGGCAAACCAGTGACCGCTGCAGTGAGAGACGCAAACTAGAAATTCTATATTTATATGAACCAAAATTATGTTTTTAGTTTTATTTCAGGGTTTAGCTCCTACTCTAAGGAGGATTTCTCCTATAAATGCCTCCAGGAAAAATTTTAAGGTATTCCATCCAAGAACGTGCTTCCACCATCTCCCTCACCAATTCGCCATCAAGAATCCCGGATTGAGAGCAAGAAATGAAACTCCACTGATGTTATGGTAGCTCGGCGCCCAGGTATACTATGTCTTACTTTGAGTTTAAACTTTGATTAGTAAAATATATATGCTTATAAAATTGACAGGAGGAGGCATGGATAGACTGTTGTGCATGGTATTCGGTTGGGCATCATATAGAATAATGTAGTAAATACATGGGCAGTAGAAGCATGATAGTAAAGATATAATTGACCTAAAAAGGAACTTGAAGGCAAGAGCATAGCAATGTGCTAGGGTTGAATCCATAGTAAAATATATTACAAGTTAAGAGCCGAGTCTTGGGAAGAGTAATTATCGTAATGTCTTGTCAAATTACTAATGAGGTAACAATTATGAAAAGAATAAATATGTATGCGTGATAAGTTCATCCTTAAACTAAAATTGATTTAATTGTCTGATTTCTATTGACTCTTGAAATCATTGGAATTATCTAAGTAACAATGCATGTCTAAGAATTTTAGCTAAAGACTCGTTAAAAAGTGGTAAGAGTATGTTTAATCTGTATGAACTCATTGAGGTAATATGGTAGAATATGAATAACTGACATAAGTTGTTGTGTGAATATAATTGTTGTTGATTTTATACTATATTGCAAGAACTAATTTTAGTCGACCAATGATACTTACCAGTACGTGTGGTTTACTGATACTACTCTTGTTGCACCTTTTGTAGGGTGCAGGTTGTTTACAGATTGTTGAAGTTTCATAGTTGAAGTGGTGATACTCGGCATCAGCTTCTGCATTTCTTTCATCAGGTGAAGTTGTGTCTCTTAATTGTTACTACTTTAATTAGAGATCTTGTACATATCTAGACTAGATCTTCGGGAAGTTTTGTCATATATTGTGAATGTACTATAGTTTACAAGACTTAAATTGACAATCTTTTATTCATAAGCATGTTACTCTTGACTTGATGGTTATTTAAAATAAAGATATGGTAAAGGAGTTCTCCAATCAGACTAGCGTTGAGTAGGTGTCAGCATGATCTGTCAAGTGGGTCATGTCATTATTGCATCAATACTTAACTTCAACACTCCACGGTATCCCTTTCCTATGAAGAAATCACTCTTAGACAGTATAACATAATCAGATTTTGTTACAATCTCGAAATCTTTCTTAGAAAGAAAACTAACAGGCATTAAATTCTTTTTCATTTCGAGAGCATGGTACACATTCAACAACACTAACTTCTATTCTAAGGTGAAATTTATTTCAACAATTCTCTTTTCTGAAACATTTGCATGACATAGTTGCCCATCAAAATCTTTCTCACGCTCCTTCACTTTTGCATAGGTCTTGAACTAATTATTGTCATAATCTAGCTACTAGTCTTGATCATTAGTGGATGTAACAGCCATGTTCAACTCTGAGACCGTTCCATTTGGCAATATGAAAATCATATCAACCAGTTCTTGGATAGAATTCTCCACTATGTTTGCTTTCTTAGAATTCTCATTATTAAAATTTATTCATACTTTTTTAAATCTATAATCTCGAATTTTATGTCCTTTCTTTCTACAATGATACTATTGAAATTCTCTATTTTGTTTTTGTTTCCATTACCAGATGTATTCAAGACATCTCCATGGTGTAGCAATTTGTCTTCTTCACATTTCTTCCTTTGTGTCTTGAGTTTATTCGAGTCTTATGCAGTGGATTCAGGAATTGCAGTCAATATAGGATCAAGAATATAGTAGATTTTCAAAGCAATGAATAGGAAATTCATTTTCTCTTTCCATTATTTCATTAAAGCGATCAAGTTTAATGAACTCCTTCATGTTCTCCACAATAGACATAATAGTATCTATTATGAATATTTATTTTAAAAAATTTATAAGTAAAAAGTAATTCAAGATAAATTGTTACAACTATAACAAGGTTGAACATATGTCTGCAAATTATCGTGCTTCAAGGAAAGATAAGAAGAAGGGTCAAGCAAATATGAAAGAAATGAACAAAAAAATGAATAACCTATGTGTCATGCTTTCTGAGTGCAACTTGATTGGAAGTCCAAGGGAGTGGTGGATAGATTTTGGTGTCACACGCCATGTTTGTGCACGTAAGGAGCTGTTTGCTTTACATTCCTGTTGGATCCGACGAGACAATAGTTATGGCAAATTTTTCTACTGCCAAAATTAAAAGAACAAATAAGATATTGGAAGGTCAAAGTTGTAAATTTAAACAATATCCTTCATGTTCCCGAAATGCTAAGAACTTAGTATCAACATCATTTCTTGTTAAGAATGATTTTAAATGTGTTTTATTTTTTACAAGGTTGTAGTGAGTAAGAATGAGATGTATGTAGGAAATAATTACTTCATTGAGAGTCTTTCCAAACTCAATGTAATTGCTATTGATGTGAATAAAAAATTAGTTTTTTCTTACTTACTTGAGTCGAATAATTTAGGCAGCACTTTTAGGACATGTAAATTATAAAGCCTTGTGTAAAATAATTAATTTGTAAGTATTACCTAAGTTTGAATGAGATAATTAAAATTTTTAAATATGTTTTGAATCAAAGTATATTAAAAATTCTTATAAGTCAACTAAAAGGAATTCAAGTCCTTTAGATTTAATTCATATAAATATTCATGATATGAAGTCAATATCACCTCACAATGAAAAAAAGTATTTCATAACCTTCTCTGACAATAGCACTATTGACATTTGTTATCCTTGTATTCAAATTACAAACTAAAATAAAATAAAGACATATTAATAAAGTTTTGAGCCCACAATAAACTGTGTTTCCTTAAAGAAATTAATCTCCTCATAATTTTCAAGGTTTGGAATAATTCCTCCCAGAATAAAATGGAACACTGTTCTACAATACTGGAAACCAAAATTATAGGACTGCAGCATATCCAACAAATGGAGAAGATCACATTACACTTATTTTGTTTGTAAAAACAATGAGAAATAAGGAAAAGAAGAAGAGTGGTTTCTAAATGTTTTCGTGTCTCAATCATGAGGCAAAGCTTATGAATTTATAGACAATGAAATGTTGAGATGGAGAGATTCCATTGAAAAAGTATGTTTTTGGTGCAATTCAAAAGGTGTCTTTTCTTATTTTTCATTCACACTTAATTAAAATTCCAATAATCCCCCACATGAATGAGAAATGACTAGATAATGAAAATATGCATGAATAAAATGTGTGTTCACAAGTAAGGATTAGTTGCATATGGATAAGTAGGTTTTCTTTTAAATTTTTTCGTCGTGAACATATGTCAAATATACTCGATCAATTAGTAGATTTTATATTTTTAAATTGTCGAGCTTTAATTTATACCTAGACAAATATAAGTCACACAATCAACCCTTTGACCATCTTTAGTTCCCATTGTTTTATTTGTTCAGCCATGAATACCGCCTAATTTTATAAGTGCATAGAGAATTGGCCTTACAGAATCACTGTTGAAGTGACTTGCACTTCACACTTACATAGGTAATTCCTAAACATGTAATTCAGTAGATACAATATTTAATAATCTCATATCAAACTTCGAAACAATTAAAAAGCAATTATGTTTTTATCCTTGGACTGAACATTATCTTCTTCATGAGAATGAACCAATATCTTGTTTTAACCATGTTAAACCATCTATCATAACTTTATTTTTATCCTTGAACCTAGATCTTGAGATCTCCAGTCTTCTAAGTAGAGTTATCGCTATATTGACTTGTCCTCAGTCATAATCGTATTCCTTTTGATGATCTCTCAAGTCTCAACTACCTCTCTAGTTAGGCCTTTTATAAGTGGATCTGATACATTATCCTGTGGCTTTACATAATAAATTGTAATAATTTTATTAAAAAGTAGTTGTTGAACGCATGATGTCTTCATCGAATGTGATGAGATTCTTTCAGTACATAATGCTTCCAGCACTTTTTATCGCTACTTGACTATCGCAATATATGCATATAGGTGCCAACGATTTGGACCAAAATGGATATCTTTAAGAAGTTTTGGAGCTATTCAACTTCTTCACGGGATTTGTCTAAAGCTATAAACTCAGATTTCATTATCGATTGAGCCATGCATGTCTGTTTGAATGACTTTCAAGACAATACTCCTCCACCAATGATAAAAATATATCCACTTGTAGGTCTAGTTTCAACTTATCTAATAATTCAATTTGTATTATAATACCTCTAAATAATCGTGGGATACAAATTACAGTGAAAAATCTAGTCTTAGATATATTTTAAATATCTCAAAACTTATTTTATTATCATCCAATGAACTTGGTCGGGGATTACTTATGTATCGACTTATTTTACTTATCACACAAGTTATATCTAGTCGTGTACAATTTATGATGTACGTCAAACTTACCAACACTTGAGCATACTCTGACTGAGACTTTCTTTGACCTTTATTCTTCCTAAGAGAAAATAGGTGTTCTTGCTACTTTAAAGTCCAAATATTTGAATTTTTTAAGTACTATGTTAATATAATGAGATTGTGACAATGTTAGACCTTAAGGATTCTTGTGAATTTTAATTTCTAGAATTAAATTGGAAACTCCTAAGTCTTTCATATCAAATTTATTAGCAAGCATATACTTCGTAGCATTTCTAACAATGTCTTCACCTATTATTTACATAACATCCACGTATAGACAAATAATGACTACATGATTTGGAGTATCCCTAATGTAAATATTTATCACACTCTTTAATCGTAAACCCATTTAATAATATTGTTTGTCCAAATTTTGCATTTCATTATTTAGGTTCTTGTTTTAGTCCATACGTGAGGAAGATATCGGGTTTTCCAAAGTATTGAACTAAAGCAATGATA
>JACEIK010001943.1:205168-242368 GCA_018107945.1 Datura stramonium
CTATTGAATTATTTCAAACTGCAACTTATTATGCAACAGTTCTATTTGATCAATGTGTTATGACGTTGAATTAATAGTCACGTGAGAGGCACGAGTATGGGTCACGTGAGAGGCACAATCCACTTCAATATATACCAGTGAAGCTACTCAGAAAAAACACATATCAATTGGTATTTCCTCACCTCCTGATTCTCTCTTCTTCTCTCCTCCTTTCTTCTACTTCTTCTTCCCTTCTCTTTGATTCTGTTCTTCTTCTTCTATTCTAGGTTACGGATTCATCAATGGAAGTTCACTATATTAGTTTCTGCTTCTTTCTTCATAGTAGTTTACAGTATAATAGAGATTAGTTTCACCTATATAATAGAGAGAATTGCCCCAAAATTGTTGAGTTTCATTTAAATTCAGATTTAATTATTCAGACCATAACAATTGGTATCAGAGCCTTGGTTCTGCGACTGTGCGTGAAGATTAACAATGGTGGATGGCACTAGATTGAGCACAATGGACAATCCACTTACCAGACATGGCGGAATTCTGGATAGATTGACCAATAGCCGCAGAGAATTCAATGAAACACAGATGGGCATGAGGAGAACATTAGAACTTATCCAAGAATGATTGAACAACATAGAAAGGAGCCAATACCAATACCAAATTTGGATCGAAATTGATGCTACATCTCCAGGAAGTGAAGGACATTGTGTACTCAGCATTGATTGCGAATGCGACATTTGTATCGGAAGTGATGCTGCATCTCAAGGAAGTGCAAGCCGTTGTGTATGCATCATCGATTGCGAGTGTGGCATCTGTGTCGAAGTTGATGCTACATCTCCAGGAAGTGGAGGTCTGAACTGCAATGACATTGAGGTGAATCGATCTTCCGACTTTCACATACTTGACGATCCATAGCTGAGAGTTGTGCTACTTAATGTTGCTCCAAAGAAGGGATTCATTGCTGCTGAAATTATGGAAAATAAGAGACAAAAGGTGTTCGATACAGGTCCTCAAAGAGGTGAGACGTGGTCAGAGACTACAAAACTAATATATAACTCACCAGCAACTCAAGTGATACCGGTGATTTCAACTGGTAGGGTCAGTTCTCTAAACTCGATCCCAATATTGATCGACTTAGTCAAAATTTTGATTTAATTACAATGATAATTGTCAAAAAGTGTGCAGCACTGGTTTTTTCCTCTCATGAAGTTTATCTGTCGGATACCGAATTTCACTTACGAACAACCAGTGAATGGTTGATATTTGGATGTCATATTGTGTTGCATTATGTAAGTTGTGAGAAAATGCAATCTGAATAGGTGGAGGGAACACTATTATTTTTCAAAAGAATGGGAATGCCTCTTGTAGAGACTGGGAATGTGAACAAACATATTCTCAATATTATTGCTAAACTCACTGCTATATTCTTGGTTTATGAGTATCACATTAACATGAGTTTTGATCCTGGTTGTACTGCAATCTATTTGTCGGAAATCATCTATATGAAGTCTATTGAATTTAATTTCGATTGGCTGAATCAACTGAAGGAGTTCGCCAATGGAGCCAAATCTTCATGTTGTGCCTCACTACCCTTGTTTCGGTATTCTTTGGGTTATACCAAAACACAACTCACTACTAATTCTAAGGCTTCAAACAAATGGATTAAGAGATGGTTTAGCAGGTGGCTTGATATTGACTGGGAATACATCAAATTTTATTGTTGGTGAATTGCATAATAGTTTCTTAGCAGGTTTTTTACTCGGATGGGGTAACATTAGTGGTGTAGACACTTCCCCTTTGCTGTTAATTAGTTCTATAACCGTAAGGATCTTAAAAATGAATTATTGTCTAATGTTTTGTGAGCAATTTATGGTGCCTTTGTACATGCTATTCCAGATACATGAGTTTGTGAAAATTCATAACAGGGGAGACAAGAGGATCACTTAGAAATATCTTAAGGCATTCTTCAAGCTTGTAGCATTTGAGAGTGATAACCACCTGGAAGATACTCTCTTAGCGTCACATGCATTGAAGGTGAAGTACAGTGATGGATTCCAGTTTCAACTCTTGCATTTTTCATCCAATGATTACTCAAATGAAGGCACCATTAAAAATTCATTGGTTGGACTTGGGTTGCTGCTCCAAAGTGCTAATGGGCTCACAGTAGAAGACTTTGTTGTTTTTCATTGCTATAGATCTCATGATAAAGGAATTCTGGATGAAGGAATGTTCTCTATGGGTAAAGAGTTCAAGAAAGAGTCCTAGAAAATTCTACAACTGCAATGCTCCTAGTGAATACAACAAACAATGTTGATGTTGGAAGCTTAACTGGCAGTTCCTTATTAGCTGATGTAGTTGTTCCAAATGGAGTTATCAGTATTGAAGGTTGTGATACAACCAGTTTTAAAAGTTATTGCAACCTTACTATTGTCTTAAAGAAACTGGAAGCAAAAGATGCTTGGGTATGGAACTATCTCATAGTAAAAGGACCATCAAGGAGCTCTTCTGGAAAGAAACAAGTGTTGGCCAATAATTTTACCGCTGCAATCAGTTATACTCACCACCTAAGTCTGAGACCAATACTTCATCTGTGTCATTAAAGCTCCTGGTTATAGGAATAAAATGGATGGCAGTTTGGAGAGCATTTCAGTACTTATAGGACGAGATGTCATTAATGGAGACTGTACTTTGGATTTAAACAAAGTTCAGACTGACATGATTAGTTCTCCTATAAGCTCACTTTGGAGTACTTCAGTCCAGCAGCTCATTCTATTGGAATATTGTCTCTGGCACTCCTCTGGTAGCATGGATGCTATGGGAAGTTTTTCTTATTTAGCATATCTGCAGCTTGATTCAATTGAAAAGGAGGAAATAATTGACATGTTAAAGCATGGTTGCTCAAATGCTAACACTGAGAACACTGGCTATTTGGATGTCAAGTTTGAAAATATTGCATTTGAACAACTGGTTCATTTGAGTTATTGTCACTGGCATTGTTATATTTATGTGTGCTCAATACTTCCTACCGCATCAAATAAGATCATCCCCTACTAGTCTAGTATTCAACAACCACCTTGAGGACAAGGTCGATTTTAAGCGGGAAGGATTGTTATGAACTTGAATTAATAGTCACGTGAGAGGCACGAGTATGGATCACATGAGAGGCACAATCCACTTCAATGTATACACCAGTGAAGCTACTCAGAAAAGGCATTGATCAATTGGTATTTTCCTCACGTCCTGATTCTCTCTTCTTCTCTCCTCCTTTCTTCTACTTCTTCTTCCCTTCTCTTTGATTATTGTTAAATATATGTAAATATATTTAGGCATATATCATGCTAACTGTATCCCTTAGAATTAGGCACATATCATGCTAACTGTATCCCTTAGAATTAGAATTAGGCACATATCATGCTAATCAGATCTCCTTAGAATTAGGCACATATCATGCTTCTATTGTATATATACGCTGATCTTAATGAGAATCATGGAGGAATTATTTCTAATATGGTATCAGATTTCTAGGGAAAACGCATTTTTTCTTCCTTCGCAAAGCCCTCAGCCTTCTTCTTCTTCTTCTCCATTACTCTTTTCTATTCTTCTTCCCGTCCACCATGTCTGATAACAAGAGCACTTTTCATCCTCGCACTTGTGGTTTCGAACATTCCGAACCATATCTCCATCACTCTAGAAATGGAGAATGTCCAATACTCCACATGGGCGTAATCCCTTCAAATCACCGCACGTTCTCATAAGGTCTCATCATATTATTCCCCGCCAGGCAAAGAGAAGGTTCCTTCGACGAGGATGAAAAGGAATTATATCGGCCCTTTGATGCTACTAGTCTTTCATGGATTTATGCTACAATCTCTAATGATCTCTTGCATACTATTATCGAACCCGATGCTACTACCATGGAAGCTTGGAATCGACTCGTGATATTTTCCTGGAGATAACAAAATTCCCCGTGGTAACTCTGAAGCCGAATTTTCCAATACAAAGAGGGAGAATTTCCTAACGTTTCGGCATATTGTCAATTGCCTCAAGTCTCTTGCTGATCAATTAAAGAATGCCTGAGCGCCGTATCGGCTGTCGGCTTGTTATTCAACTCTTACTGGCCTCACGAGCATATCGGGGTGTTGGTACCTTGATTCGACAAAGTGACCCTTTACCTCCATTCTATCAAGCCCGATCGATGTTGACTTTAGAAGAGGCCTGGCTTGAAGCGGCTGAGGCTGCCGTGTGCTATGGTGGCCGCTGATTGGAGTATGAGGATTCGGGCTATCCATCCTCTCATTCGAACCATTCTAATCATCATGGGAAGCAACATGGCAACCGCAAGAATTCGGGCGTAAGAGTTCCGTGGCGTAAAGGTCCTCGTGGGGGACGCCAGGCCGGGCCCTACGGTGGTGGTGCTCGTGGATAAAGCAGCAAATAATCTCGGGGCTCGCAAAAGCAGCTCTCACGGATAAAGCAGCAAGGAGGTCACAATCAGTGGGCCTAATTTTCTCCTGGGGTCGATGCCACAACGGGCCACCTAATTCTTGCCCATATCCAAATACGCTGGGTGGCTCACCGTCCAACGAGTAACAAGTGGCAAGAATAGCCGTCTTTGGGCACACGCTTCTACTACAAAGAGCCTTTATGTGTTCAACCAAAGGGCCCGCTGCCATGCACTAACCGATATAGCTTGTGATGCATACTATGTCGTTAAATCCCCCGATCGTACATGGTACATGGACACCCGAGCTACTTCTCATATGACTTTCTCCAATGGTAATCTCTCGTCTATTTTAATTTGAGTAATCATAATAGTGGTATTATCGCGGGGCAATGGTCATATTATTCCAATTCATGGTTATGGTCATACGTCTTTGACTAATCATAATCCTCCTTTGTCCCTACACAATGTTCTTCATGCTCCCAAAATTATTAAAACCTCATTTTTGTCCGTGAAAGTTTACTACCGATAATTATGTGACAGCTGAGTTTGATCCTTTTGGGTTTTCCAGGAAGGGATTTTCTGCATCGGGGGAAGCCAATACCGAGACGTGGGATAGTCGGCGACCTTGATCCTCTTACCTCTTCCATCAACAATTAAGCCCTCCACTCAACCTTTGCAACCATTTCACCTACTCTTTTGCATGATCGTCAGTCATCCGGTGCTTCCGCTTAGGTTCTTAGGCTAAATAAAGCATTGATTGTAATCGCCATTCAAGTTCTAGCATTTGTCGATCTTCAGGTCTTTGAAACATATTGTTGCCATTTGCTCTTCAAAATCAATTACTATTATGCCATTTGATATTATTCATAATGATCTTTGACATCTCCTATTTTGAGTTCTATGGGGCAAGAATATTATGTTGTTTTCTAGATGAAATATTCTAATTTTCTCGTGCACTCTTCCATAAAGCCTAAGAAATCGGATGTGTTTGACAAATTCTTAGCTTTTAAAGCTCATATTCTCACCCAATTTGAACGTAATATTAAGAATGTGCAATGTGATAATGGAGGAGTTTGACAATGGCCCTTTTGGGAGTTTTGTAAAACAAATGGCATATCTTTCCGTCTTTCTTGTCCTTATACTGCCTCAAATGGTAAAGCCGAACGAAAAATTTCGGTCTATAAATAATATTACTCGTACTCTTTTAGCTCATGCCTCTCTTTCCCCTTCTTTTTGGCATCATGCGTTACAAATGGCTACATATCTTCTTAATGTGCTTCCAAGCAAGCTTTTGGGAAATATATCTCCACTTCAAATTCTTTATCATCGGATTCCATCTTTCTCTCACATTCGAGTTTTTGGGTGCTTGTGTTATCCTCTTTTTCCATCTACAACCATCAATAAGTTGCAACCCTGCCTCAACTCCATGTGTCTTGGGATATCCTCCGAATCA
Organism: Datura stramonium; assembly: GCA_018107945.1. NCBI lineage: Eukaryota > Viridiplantae > Streptophyta > Magnoliopsida > Solanales > Solanaceae > Datura > Datura stramonium. The sequence continues at coordinate 211,060 of JACEIK010001943.1, forward strand.
CCGTGGCTATAAATGCTATGACTTGTTCTCAAATAAGATTATAATTTGTCTAACATGTTGTGTTTGATGAGCATGTGTTTCCTTGCACAATTGCATACTCCTTTCTCGCTTCTACTTATGATTTTTTAGCGTGGATGATATTTCACCATATACATTGCATCACTTACTTAAATGTAATTCTTCCCCTTCTACTCACTACAATGGCCAAAACACACGACCCACCTCCACCTTCTACCGACCGGCCTACTCCTATGAGCCTAAATTTCGCGCCCACAAAAATTTTGGGGCCCCTACTCTCCTCATTATCTCCCGCCCCAAACATCAAATTCCTTACCCACCAATCGGCCCACCATGGTCACAAGAAGCCAAATGGGTATTTTTAAACCCAATAGAAAATATGACCATGCATATGCTACTACGCTTACACGTCCCCACTACCACGTAACCCAAGAGAAGCCCTTTCGTGACCCGACTGAAGTTGGCCATGGATGATGAATATGATGCTCTTATTAAAAATAAGACGTGGGAGTTGGTGCCCCGTCCACCTAATGTGAAGTTATTCGCTCTATGTGGATTTTTACTCATAAAGAAAAAAATCATATGTTTTGAGAGGCATAAAGCCCGTTTCCTTGTGTGATGGGAAACTCAGCAGTGTGGGCATTGATTGTGGCGAAACATTTAGTCCTGATGAAATCCCATACCATTCGGCATGCTTCTTCTCTTTCTATCAAAGGCATGGCCTATTCATCGCTGGATGTTAAAAATGTCTTTTCTTCACGGTGAGCTAATAAGAAACAAAGTATATGCATCAACCATTGAGGTATCGGGATCGTATCATCCAATTATGTATGCTTTCTGTTACGTGTCAACAGTATGGACTCAAACAGCACCCCGAGCTTCTGGTATAAGCGATTTGCCGATTATGTCATTTCCCTTGGTTTCTCTAATAGCAAGTGTGATAATTGCTATTTATTTATCGCAAGGGTCGGGATATGTCATATATTTTGCTTTATGTTGATGATATTATTCTCACCGCATCTTCTAATGCTTTCTCCATTGCCTATTTTCATGCCTCTACCGTAGTTTGCCATGCATGATCTTCGTCCTTAAATTATTTTCGGCATTGCAGTTTCTCGACATAAAGGTGGTATGTTCCTTTCACAACGCAAGTATGCCGAGCAAATAATTGAGCGAGCCGGAATTTTCGCAAGTCATCTTCTACCCCCGCGACACAAAGGAGAAGGTTAGGGCAATTTCAAGATCCCGCGAGGATCCGTCTTTATATAGGAGTCTTGCTGGGCTCTTCTAACATCTTATATCTACCCGACTGCATATTTGTTATGCCGTTCAACATGTGTTTGCATATGCATGATCCGAGAGTTGACTAGGCTGCAGCTCACCATTATTCTAAGATATCATGGCACTGATCATGGTCTCCATCTCTACTCATCTTCCGTTTCATCCTCGTTTATACTCGATGCCGATTGGGGTGGTTGCCCGGATACGAGACTTCCATCTACCGTTATTGTGTATTTTTGGGTGATAATTTGATTTCTGGTCTTCAAGAGACAACCTACTCTTCTCTGGCCCAAAGGCCGAAGCCGAGTATAGGGGTGTGGAAAATGTAGTATCCGAATCACAAGTGGTTACGAAATTTGCTTTTTGAGTTACATTGTCCGATTAAACAGGCTACACTTGTTTATTGTGACAATGTCAGGGTATATTTACTTATCGGGTAATCCAAAGGCAAACATCAACGCTCAAACATATTGAGATGGACATTCATTTGCACGGAAAAGTTGCTCGTGGTCGTCTTGTTCTTCATGTACCTTCGATATCGATCGCGCATATCTTTACCAAGGGTCTACTGCGAGTTCTATTTGGAAGATTTTCGTGATGTGCTTCGTTGTCCGACAACTCCGCTTCGATCACGGGGGTGTGTTAAATATATGTAAATATATTTAGGCATATATCATGCTAATCAAGATCCCTAGAATTAGCACATATCATGCTAACCGTATCCCTTAGAATTAGCACATATCATGCCAACTATATCCCTTAGAATTAGGCACATATCATGCTAACCGTATCCCTGTGAATTAGCACATATCGCGCTCCGTTTTGCATATACGTTGATCTTAATGAGAATCATGGAGGAATTATTTCTAATAATTATGTTCTTCTTCTTTCTATTCCAAAGTCATTTGATTCATCAATGGAAGTTCACTAGATTAGTTTCTTCTTTTCATAGTAATTCTACAAAGGTAGTAGAGGGATTATTTCGCCTATTATAACATAGAAAATTGCCCCAAAATTGTTGAGTTTCATTTCAAATTTCATTTAAATTCAGATTTAATTAGTCAGACCATAACAAAATGATTCTTCAAATGCATGCGCAACCTCGAAACCTTTTCTTTTGCAGCTTGGACGACACATCCTTTGATGAACAAGATGCACTTTACTCAATAATAAAATGATATTGTGATGCAAATTGGATTACATAGTTTATCTCCGTATCAAAATATAATTCGAACAACACATGTTAAATATATAATTAAATTTCTTTAACTTTGTTATCCCTATATTCAAATTATGTTCGAAATAAATAAAGACAAATTAATAAAGTTCTGAGCTCAGCGTAAAATTCATGTGTTTTCTTAAAGAATTTAATTTTCCTCTCATAATTGTCCAAGGTTTGGATTAATTTCTCCCAAGATAGACGAACACTATTCTTTTCAACATTACAATCAAAATTGCGTAACTTTGGGCGAATCCAACAACAGAAAGCAGACATCACACGACACTTGTTTTGTTTATAAAAACAATGTAAAAATAACAATGTAGAAATGAGGAGAAGAAGATGAGTATTTTTTAAATATTTTATGTGTTTCAATTATGAGGCAAGACTTATGAATTTATAGACAACGAAATATTAAAATGAAGAGGTGTCATTCAAAAATATATTTTTAATTCTATTAAAGGTGTCTTTTGCAATTTTATTCATCAATTAAAATCCCAATCACATAAGAAGAAATAATGCATGTGTTACGTATCTTTTAAATAAACCTTTACCATATGGTCCATGCATTAGTTGGCATGTTCTCACATTAAACGGTGATACCATGCATGCTTTGCTATTTGTAGCATATGCAACAGAAAGTGCGTGTATTAATAATATACGATAGTTATGTAGGTATTAACAATGTAGATATTAGTTACGTGAGGTATTGGTACGTAGTTTAGTTATGTTGGATTTAGTTATTTGAATGTTTATTTTGTCATAAGAAATTAATAAATATTATATACTTTTTAAACATAAAATATATGTTTACAATTATAACTGGCCTTCCTAGTGTTGCTATATTTTTTTTTTATATTTTTATTTAGTAAACAATTTAGATAGAAACTTTGGGCGTTATTTTCTAATTTCCTCATAATTGACTCAATGTCATATGTCGAGGATCACCTTGATATCGTAAAGATTTTTCTCATCACTCTCTCTGCATCAGTTTTTTTTTGTTCCATTATTGAATGTTTTTTCTAGCAGATCTTTTATCAATTTCAATTCTCTTATATACACACCGGTTATAGTCATTTTCTTTGGAAGCTCCGTATTTAGGACTTGGAGTTATTCTAACGAATTAGGGAAACTGTTTTGTATCTTTGATGAAATTGCTACTGAGTCCAATAAAGAAAAATAAAGATAATCAAAGTTTTGAGTTTCAGAAATGGGCTCAACCTCAAAGAAAGTATAATGGATTGAAAGATTTTTCATGGTTTGATGCCTTTGAGAAGAAGATGAATAATCCGATTTTGGATCTAGATAATAGGTGAAGAGGATGTGATTATTTTATTTAGAAAAATGAAGTATTTAGTTGGAAGATTGATAAGGGAAATTTTTTTATTTAAATTTTTTATTCATGTATTAGTTATTCGGTATGCTATTTCATCTTCTACTTTGCATAAAATAATACATAAATTAACTCATAATTTATACATGTATTAATTATATGAGATTTTAATTTGTTAACCAAACATAGTATTATGTATGTGAAATTTTACATGACAAGAAAATACTACAAACATGATAAAATTATGTGCACATTTTATACCTAAATAACTTTATTGTTATCCACCGACCAAACAACTCCTAATTATCTAATTTGCAAAAGCACCTTGTAAAGTTTTCTTCAATGGAGGGGATGCTCTATCCTTAACGAGTTATTAGTATTGGTGAATATATGTAAAATTATAGTTGAACAATAAAATTAACAAAAAGTTAATTAATTAATATTTAGGTTGAGGAGCTAATATCTAGCTCTCTCTCGCGGTAATCTTCATCGATTCAAGAGTAATACTCTTGACTTGTCCCCCTCTAGGATACAACAACCAAACATCGTACGACTCAAACAACTCCTCATTAGTCAAGAGTCCAAACCTCTACCAAAGAACATCTTTCTTCGTTATAAAAATACTCTCTTTTTATATAGTAAATTAATTGAAAACTTAAAAATTTTTCTTGTCTCAACTCTCTTTCATTGTTATCTAAAGATATTTCACACTTCTCATAATTCTCTTCTCTTTTCATGCAATCAACATAAGGAAGAAACATCCTTTGCTTTATATAGGTGTAGAATTTCTTCCATAAGTAAATATCAAGCATATGGATAGACAATTAAAGTGTAATAGGCAATTAGTAATAGATTAGGATCATAATGGCTACATAAATAGTACAAAATAATAATCACTTTCTTATCGATTTATATCAACTAAAAAGAAGAAGATAATGCACTTTAATATATGTTATAATTTTAATATGAAAATGGCTAAACACTCAACAATTCAATTTATTAAATCAAAATTGTTTTCATATCCTGCTGTGTGACTAATAACTGTTTGAAATGTTTTTGGTGAGTGGGTATGATATATAGATGGTACTCTAAAGAATTCCTCTTTTCTTAAAAAAGATAAAAGAGTAATTCAGATTATAATTATTATTATTATTATGTGAGAATAAGGAACTATAGAATTTTGGAATGAAAGAGGAAGGTGAATGGAGAAGCGTTAATTCAGGTAAATGTTGCGGCAAGAAAAAAGAGTGACCATTGACTGCATATAGCTGAAAAATCAACAGCACCATCCAATATTTTGGACAATGGCAAACTGTCTTAATTCAAAAATACATTGAGGAGAGAAAGAGGAGGTCATGATCCTGGTTTCACTTTTCCTACCATGGTCATGATCCATCTCATTCCATTTTGATCCAAAAATCTAATTAAAATTTCTTCATCTTTTAATAATAACAAACAACCAGATTAATTTCCGGAATGGCTTTTCAAGTGTTAGTGTTGAACAAAAGACGGGGAAATTTACTCTTCTTCTTCATATATGCTCTTCTTGAATGGGTGATGATCATTCTGCTTTTTATTGAAGGGTTTTCGTTTATTCTCGAATGAATTTGCCAAGTTCTTCGACTTGGAGAATCCCGTGCTTGCTTTGCACGAGGATAGATCACATTCTCGTTCATAGGGATGCCAATTTTTATTACAATGACTCCATATGTGAAGTTCACAAGAAGGATATATCTTCCCTTGCTTATTGCCATGTCCACAAGAAGCTCCTGATACAGGAACATGTGTGACAGCTGCCTTCTGTCATTTGCAACAGAGAAAGACGCTGATTGTGATAGGTACAAGTCACTAGTTGGGATTCTGCACAAGGATATTGATTGCTTTGTGGAGGATGCTCACATGAAATCAGGGAAGAAGGAAGATGAGGTCATGATCCAAACAACTTTTATTAGGTGTTCCTGCTGTGGGGAGCCTCTGAAAATGATGTCAAAGTATTCCAGGAATGCATCAATGAAGGGAATCCCACTCAAGCTCCTGCTCCATCTCCGAGATCTCCGAGAAATGAAGAGTTGCCTCATACCCAGCCTACACAGAAGTCAAGTTCATCTCTGATAATGATTTGGACATTCCTGATGATGGAGGTACTTCTCTTAGTTCTTTAAAGTGATAAGGGAATTCATAACTGACCACATCGGCCTTGAGCAGTCTTCACAATATCCTCTTCTATGACTTTCAATTGGTGGTACCTGACCTAAGGTCAATTTTGAGACTCTGGGCATGTTTTCCCAACTTTTCTTTTTAACTAGTAATTAAGAAATATCTTCTTTTCTTTTGACAGGTAGAGAGGATAATAAAGCCTTTACTATGCCGCTAATACCAGATTCAGAAGAAATAAATGATGATGCCTTGAAAACACCAAATTTTACAAGAAACAAGTTCTTTGGTATCCCATTGTCAGACTCAGCTCAAGCTAGTCCTAGGTGGTCACACAGGCCTAGAAAATTGAGTATGGATATTAAGAACTGATTTCAGAGGGTAATACTGACACAAGTGCAGGGAATGAATCGGACGATGAAATCCTGCATCGCTTGAAGAGGCAAGTCTGTTTTGGACCACAAGTCTCTTGGCGGCGCTTACATGGAACTTGACGAAGAAAGAAGTGCCGCTGCTGTTGCAGCAAACAATGCCATGGCCATGATCACTCGCTGCAAGCAGAGAAGGTTGTCCAAATGGGAGGCCCTGCAGTATCAGCGTGGAATGATGGAAGAGCAGGCAGAATATGATCAAGATGCCTTTGCAGGTCATGAAAGACTTGCTTTTGAAAAGAGAAGAAGAGATAAAGGTCTGGAAGGAACTTGAGACATATAGGGAAAGATATGGACATATCAAGAAAGTAGGAAGTGAGGCTCCAGAAGTTGATGCTGATGAAGATTATCAAGAGTGGAATTCTCATTCTTTGTCATCCCTTAGTGAAAGATCAGCCTGTGTCAGTCCTGATGAAGGAGATCAACATGGAGTACGCGCTTTTGAATATGGAGGGGAAAATGTGGATGAATCACATCTTGATTTTGAGAATGAGAGATGTTACCTCATGGGTTTATTGACAAATCTTGAAGAGAAAATTAAAACATCTAAGGATGAAGGATTTCATGTTGTAGAACCAAACAAGATTAAGCATGAATTTGAAGGAAAAGGTACGTAAATAAATCTTTTTTTTGTTTTCTGACTTTTATGTATAGTCTAAAACTTTTTTTAAACTTTTTGTGCTAGCAAGTGAAAATAAGGTGACTCTTACAAGAGAAGTGTCAGTAATTAGAGAGAGGTTGAGAGCCATAGAAGCAGAGAGAGCGGCTTCTAAAACATGCTATGACATTACAGAGGGATGGTGAAGGAACCAAACTCTGACTGAGATAGCTGAACATCTGCGGAGGCTTAGGCAATCAATTGATTCCCCATCAAAGGATGCAAATGCATGACTTCTCTTCAAATATGGTAATTTCTGCCTTGTGACTTCCTTTTCCTATCTGTGCTCTTGTTCCTATAGAAATTGTGTTTCTACTTGTCCCAACACAGAGCTAACATTTATTTTTTCATTTTGAATTAAGTGTATACATTGATATTCATTGTTGTGACTAACTGCAGCAGTAATATCAGTTTCAAGTAATTTTGTTCATTCAGTTTTCTATTTATTTACCTCTTTGCTATTGTACATCTACTTCCTTGTTAGGATGTACATAGCTGTTGTTCTCCTGGAAGGAAGTTCCAAGCCTTCGACATTTCATGGCCTTGAGGTCTTCTGCAATTTTCTTCCAGCTTGAATCTACCTGGATTATTATTCACATTCAGAGTATGATTAAATTCCATCAGTAAACAGTGTCTTGATTTCTAAGTATATAGTAATAATCGATACCACATCTTTTTTTGTTTAAGATTTCTTACATACAATTAATATTTGCTTTTTGCAGATGAGATAGGCAAGAACTGACAACTTCGGATATAATCCAGCAAGCTTGCACAATTAACTCAAAAAAATGACTACTTAACCTATATATGCACGTGCTAGCTAGCTCGTGTCTGTAACATACCCACTTAGATCCTCCTAGTTCCCAATTGATGTTCATTTTGAGAAGTTTCATCAATACAATGAGAGAATGTACATTAATATTTATCTCACTTCAGGGGATCAACAGCGATTCTTCCTCACGTTATTACAACTCTTGATCTCACTGACTGAGCCAACTCCTCTCTAATGCTCTATTGTTAGACAGTCGCAAATCTTACGAAAATACTTTATCACCAAAACCTGCAAAGAATTCACATAGCTTGAGGCGTGTTAAAGACACTGTTCTTCAGAATATTTCACCGGTATGGGCGTATCCCTAGAATTCAACAAACTCTTCTAAAACATTTTAACTGTATAAAATAACAAAAATTAATTAAGAAGAAAACCGAGCAATAAAATATAAGAAGAAGAATATTTATCACTTGGTATGTTTTCTTGTCTTCCAAAAAAGAAAAGAAAGGAAGTAACTAATATATATATATATATATCTTCCTTCTGCTCATGTCCTTCTCCAGACCATGAAGCCAACAAATGATTTGATTTAAATAGAGATTATAACTCAATATCTATTTTCATTCAATTAGATAGCAAAACGCTGGGAATTATAAAGAATGATGGCCAATCAAGGCTATTCAAAGAGTAATAAAAAGGTTTGTTACAAAACTCATTTATATTAGGAATAAAGATATTATTAAATTAGTTAAAATAGTGTTAAATATAGAGCTGAAAATATTCTCTAATTAATCACCTATTCAAGACAAATTAATAGCATATTAAAATAATGAATAAATAATATTTCTTTTGAGATAATAAAAAAATATTTTTCCACAATTCTCACATATCTCAAAAAGAATATTAAGAAACAAAGTAAAATGAATAAGAAGTTTTGTCGGGTATTCCACATATGAATATAATGCGTCGAATCTAGTATTTCGTGAGACTATGAATCGCATCTAGATATAACAAGATTAAACTTACATAATAATTGGTGAAATTTAGAACTTCAATGAACCAAGAATTCTTTGTGTTCATCATTTTATTCTATCACATTATACTCGCTAATCTTTATCGTTATCATGTTTTGCGTTAGGAGGTCGTGCACGTGTCCTAGTATTCATGAGTTCTCTAGAAATTTGTCAAAATTTCATAGGAGCGACAATTACTCCACACACTCATATAGGTTCAATCATCAAGTGTATTCTATGTAACAATACACTACTTGTAAAGGATATGAAATGGATTAAGAGTTTAACTCAACTCACTTTGCCTTGCAATTTTGCACTATATTCACATCATAGGAGGGACATAATTTCATAGTGTACACTTGATCAACTAATAACTTTTTATTACCCATATGAACGCAATTCACGCGGATTCCAATCACATAGGTTGGGTTACCATCATTGTTGATCTTCTCGATTGACAAAGTCGTACTCCCTCGATGTTTCTTTTAGTCTATAATTGATCAGATTCACTCTGCATTTAACTTTTTATAGTAATAATTTTAAATTCACAACAACTGTTTTATCACATTATTTCTCAAATAAATGTATCTATTATTGCTATTGAAATTCTATTTTCCTTGGCGTACCATGACAACCACAATATACGTACACAAAATATGCCGTTTTATTCTAATTTGGAATACCTACTAAGTTTCCTTTACCAATAGCCTCGTCACCAACTAACCAACTCCAAAATAATAACTTTAGATTCATAGCAAGATACTCCCGCTATGGGTAAACATATAATCACTTGTTGACTTTGTCTCAACTAAATTAGAGATTAAGTTAGCATCATTATATCATTTGATACAACAAAAAGTCCACACTATGTTTACTATCAATATTGTCACCAATAAAAATATAAAACTCATCAAAAGATTTTTTTTCCTTCATTTGACATCATCATTTTTCAAAATCGCTGGATATCAAAAACATGAGAAATATCACTCATTCACCAAAAAAAAATATTTTCTAAAAAGTCAATAACAAATATTTTTTCTTTCACTATAACATTGCTTTCAATCACATCATACTATTGATGACCATAATTTTGTATATGCAACATTTATTAACATTTAATCAAATGTCTTAGATCCTATTTTTTTTTCTTAGGATCATAAACACAACCTTGAAAAATACCCCACACTTTGGGCTCTCGTATAGAGTGATAACTTTTTTCACATTTCATAAGATTTTTCAATTTTGTATTCTTCAAATACAAATTTATACATAAAAATATATCAAAACTTTATCTTAATTTCTCAACAAATATATTTTCACATATCTAAAAGAAAACATCTATAAATGTGATATAAATACAATCTTGTTACCATTAATTATTATTTATTTAAGTCTCAAAAACACTAAGAATTAATTCTAACAATTCAAATACTAAAAACATAAACATAAATTTTTCATATAAAATAAAACAAATGTACAAGTCTACATGTCATAAATCATATAAGCCAATGAAGTAAATATAAGACTACTATCTCAAAAATATTTTTTTTCTTTTGACTTGGGGTTTTGGTTCCCTGTGTTTATCTTAGGAAAAAATTTCATTTCTTTATCCCATAATAGAAATTCTGGCCATTAAGAATAATAATGAAATTCGAAGACGTTTCTGGAGTTTCGTAGGCAATCCCTCATTCACAAAGTGCAAAGCATTTTTCCCGCACTTTTCATCTTAAAAATATTAAGCACAAAAGATGAATCAAGGTCACATTATTCACACTACACAAAAATGTGAATTTAAACTAACACTTTCTCAAACAAATAAAACCTTTTCATTCTACCTTTTTCATAATAATTCCTCGTAACCAAATTGGATCAGATTTTAGGAACATATATCACCTCATATAATGCCTACATATATTTTTTTTCATATGTGAGTTTAATAAGAAAAACCTCTTTTCATTCCAAGAACTTTAATAGTTCTAGAATCACCAACATAAAATCATTCTTCTTCTTCAACTTGGGTGTAAGAAATAAAATCAACTTTGTTAGCACAAATATGCACCAAAACCTATCACCCGATCTTTCACATATTGTTCACAAGATTCGCTTGAGAAATGACACGAGTCTCGAACAGGGGATCGACCGAGACACGGGACGCAGGAACTCCGAGAGACTCTCCAAGTCGATCCATGGTATGAACATACATCTAACTCAATCAATAAAAATGGAAGATAGACATAATAATCATAGCTAAGCTCTAATTATAATATAAAAATTCGAACATACAACACGATCTAAAGTCAACATGATCTATGTCCTAAAAGCTTCTAAGTCTCGATGAGCTGATGGGACAAGACCCCCAACCAACTCCCTAAGTCCTAAAACTGAAAATACGTAAACATAACTAAAAACGTAAAGCGAGCTCCCTCGGCATGAGGACTCACCAATGGCCGGATGCCGACTCCGAATCGCTAGTGACGGGCCGCCCCGGAGACGAACTCCGTATCATAAAACGATACAACTAGAGTATGCGGTCAAGGACAAGGAAGGTACTTATATGCAAAGTAAGTAAAACCGCTTAAGTAAGTAAAAATCATTAAAAATATACATGATATAAAACATGATTAAGACAAGAATCTGAGAGTAGGGCTTGCATGTTATTTTCTTCGAAATCATGTTCTCTACATAATCGAACATCATAATTCAAAATCAAATGACCCAAAGCCGAAATCGGATAATCATAAGTAAACCGAACATTGGGTCAAACCTCGCTTTAAAAATACAAAAACACACATATATATATAATGATAAACATGCATAACTGAAATCATGAGAAACAATGGGAGACTTGTCATATAACCGACATTACCACGATAGAGCTTACGTGGTCCCGACTATCATACTTATGAGTAGACGTCCAAAGTCTTGTCGTGGCTAAGGAAACTACCATAATATTGATCATTGCCGAAGGCCCTGGGGGCGTGGGAAAGCTCACAAAGGAGGTCCCAAAATAATCTCGATCATACTTACGTTGACGCGTAGTTTTGAGGCATAGGGTTGATCAATTTCTTAGCCTACCTTGCCAGACGCTACTCCCAAAAATATACACATGCTCTCCATTATTTTTCAATGAAGCCACCAATGCCTAGTGACGAAGATGAATAATTGTGTACATAAATAACTGGAATCATACATGAGGAGCCTTGCTCAAACTATACAACAAGTTGAACATAATTGGGAGTCTTGACTCCAAAACTATGTGGCAAGCTATTTGACATGAATTCATAAATCATACTTGAACATATGGGCTTTGCTAATACTTAAACATGCTTGAAAATACTTATTTCACTTGAAAAAATGATCATAGACATGGGTAAATTGAAAACACGCTTTTCATCATAAATATCTCATCATACTTGAACATACATCTTAGATCTCACCTCATGAACTTCATGGATGGGCATCATAATTTATAAAACTTGAAAACATGATCTAAAATTGAAAACATTGTAAAACTTGCCCATGAATTATAATTAAATAAATAGAAACATACTTGATCATACCCATGGTAGAAACTTAGAAATTCATGAATTAGGGTAAAACCCCATATATCAACATATAGATTTTCATGAATTAGAGAGGGATTGGGAATGGGTGTGAACAAATTCACTTATTCATTACCTTACATACTGAGAGAATCCGATTCTACAACTTCTCCTGATTGCCCAAGTAAGAATTGAGAATAATTTGGAAGGAATTAAGCTTGATCACCTCTCTTGCTCTCTAACTGTACGCATGAATAGGAATAGCTTAGGAATGAACTTACCCTCTTAAAAACTCACTATTCATAGCTTAAACGATGAACGTTTAGGCCTTAGGATCACAGAATTACTAAATTCACAGAAAACCGACCAAGCGCCCCACCAGGGATCGGACGAGTCGTTACCACCGGGCACAAGTCAAAATTTCCCCTCGCCATCGGGCGCATTGCCAATTTTTATCAAAGGGTCTTGCATGGAAGGGACCCAATCTGCCTCGTCACCGCACCATGACCCGTGGTCACTTTCCATCGCCCCCTCACCGCCAAATACACCGGGCTCACCACGGCACAATTCATGACTCGTGGTGCAATCTAACGAGTCGTGGTGATCCACCTGCTAGGTGGACTCCTCCCAAATCCTCCTACCCGCACCTCATCCCTAACCAATACTCGTGGTCATGTCCGTGGTGACCCAAAACCAGAAATTTCCAACTCAAGTCATACTCCTCACCACGAGTCACTAACGACTCTCGGTCATCCCGACGGGCCACAAGATGACTCGCTCTATGAACCGGTGCGTAAAGTTCCGTTTTCCATTTCTTAATTCTTGATCTCGGGAGTATTTGGGCTTTGGGTATTGGCAATATCTCTTCATTGGGAACATTCATCCTTGAATATTGAAAACATGTAGAAAGTGTAGAAATGCAATCATCATATTCAAATACCGATCATATAAGCCGAAAACCGATGGAATGACTAACTCCGATTTGAACTACATGGGTTGAATCACTCTAAACCACATATACATATCCATTACATGAAAGAAACTGTATATGAATCCTAACATGAAATCAATAGAAGTTTTTAGGGAAAATTTTTTTGATACTCTTAAGTTGGAACTGTTTTAGAGAATAAATGGGTATCTAGCCATCAAGACCGCCGGCTTCCCCACGTAGCTCCGTCAACATGCCGATTACTCCATAAAATCCTAACTAAAGCTACTTTCTGCTCCACTGGTCTCCGACGATCCAAAGATTTCACCTAACCTCTTCTAACTAAGGTCAGAGCCACACCGATACCGGCTCCACGGGAATAACTAGAGCCGGATCCTGCATAATTTTCTTTAGGAGCGATATGGAAAACTGATGGACAAAGTTAATTTGAGGCAAACTCCAACTCATATGCTACCTTACAACCCGCTTTCAGCAACTGCACGGCCAACATAATGGGGACCGAGTTTTCCTTCCGCAACTTCATATCACTTCCTTCATGGGAGACACTTAAACACCCAATCATCCAATTTCAACTCAAGTTCCCTCCTTCTCACATCCGCACAGGACATTTCGCTACTCGAAAAGTTATTTTAAATTCACCCTTATAAGCCGAACCTTCTATGGCCTCATGGACTCAATCCGACCTATCATTGCATCTTTACCGACTTCAAGCCAACCAATAGGTGATCTACATTTTCCCCAAAAGAGAGCCTCAAATGAGCATCCGAATGTCAGGGAATGATACTGTTATTATACGTAACTGAGCAAGAGGCAAATGATCATCCCAACTACCTTGAAGTCAATCACACACGCTCAACATGTCCTCGGGAGTCTCAATAGTCCTCTTCGCCCCGACCATCGCATTGTGGATGAAATGTCAGACGTATTTCACTGGTACCAAGTCCCTAAACGATCTCCAAAATCGAGAGGTAAACCGAGTACCTTCCGTATGACATGATGGGACAAGGACACTCCAAGCAACCTAACTAGCTCTAGAATTTATAGTTTACAATCCTTTACCGAATCCGAGGTTTTGACCAGAAAATGAGTGGCTTTGGTCAACCTATCCGCGATCACCCAAATGGGAGTCATATTGTCGACAGTGTGATGCAACACCGTGATAAAGTCCATATTAATCTCCACCCACTTCCTGCCAAGCAGGGATACTGATATCCCGAAGCACACCTCCCGATCTCACGTTCAACCTTCGCCTGATGACAATTTGGATATTTGGCTACAAATTCCCGCGATGTCCTTCTTCACGCCATTCCACCAATGTACTTCCTGCAGGTCACTGCACAACTTGGTGGAACCTAGATGGTCAATACCTAGAAACTGTGAGCCTCTTGCAAGTAACATCCGATTTCTCAAATCATCAACGCCGGACACAAGGACCCCGATATCGAAGTGACTACATCTCCTGAGAAGACATCTACCTTTTGATTCTCAATGACTTTCTTTAACTTTACCAAAATAGGGTCCTCATCTTATCTAGCTTTCACATCATTAACCAAGGACGCATTCGATCCATTTTGACAATAATACCACCACTGGCCAGCTAACTGTGCGAACTCCCAACCTTGCAAGTTGACACATCCTTCACTATCTCCTTCCTTTCTTTATCCAAGATAGGACACACTCTCACTGTGAGAGTCTACTAAGTGCCCGCATTATATTAGCCTTACCCGATGGTAAAGGACACTCATCATAATCTTTGAGTAAATTTCTAACCACTCCTTGGTGTAGATTTAGGTCCTTCTAAGTAAAACACATATCAGAGGCTCTCGTGGTCCGTAAACACATCTACATGAACCTTGTACAAATAGTGTCTCCATATATTCAATATACCACCGACGCCACCAAGATCATAAGCGAGCAATTCTTTTATGAACCTTAAGCCGCATGGAAGGCGTTATAACCTTGCCATGCCGCATCGCACACAACTAAGACTCGATTCTGGGAAGCATCACAATACACCACAAACCCATAGGTACCTCTGTGTAGGTTAACACCTAGGCCGAGGTGAGTCGGGTCTTCAACTCTTGAAAACTCTTCTCGCACCATTGGAACTTCACTTTATTTTGGGTCAATTTGGTCAATGGTGCCGCAATAAATGAAAACCTCAACAAACCTCCTCCGAGAAAATCTTTTAAATAAACCTAAGAAACTCCTAATGTCCGGGCGGCTCACCGGCTCCAGCCACCTCACCGCTCTATCCTTTGAGAGAGTCCACCTTTATACCCTCACTTGACACCACATACCCAGCCACCGAGTTCAACCGAAACTCGCACTTGCCGAATTTAGCATATAATTGGTGGTCCTTAGAGTCCGTAGCACCACCCTCAAATGAGCAATATGCCCGTCCTCGCTCGAGATTATATCAAGATTTCATGATAAACCGATCACGAACATATCCAAATATGGCTTGAACACCGCTCATCAAGTCCATGAAAGCTGTAAGAGCATTTGTTAGTCCAAAAGACATAACTACAAGCTCGTAATGGACTATAGCGAGTCCCCGAGTCCGTCTCTAATGTCACTCTCCCGAACTCGAAATATGGTATCCAGACTCGAGATCTATCTTCCAAAAGCACTTAGCACCATGAAGCCGTAAAACAAATCATCAATTTTGGGAAGAGGATAATTGCTCTAATGGTGATCTTATTCAATTATCGATAATCAATATATATATGAAGAGAACCATCTTTCTTGTGGACAAATAGAACCGAGCACCTCAGGATTTGCCTTGCCTAATGAAACCCTTATCTAAAAGGTCTTCAACTCGCTCCTTAAACTCTTTAATCAAAGGGCCATTACGTAGCGAGGAATAGATATAGGATGCATATCTCGGGAAGGTCACTAAAGTCAATCTCCTGGGCCGGGAGGGTTTCCCCGGTAGACTCTATCCGAGACTTTGATATTCACATACTATTGAAATTATCGGATAGTCTAGGTCTCGATGTAGCATCCTTAACCCTAACTAGATGGTACATGCAACCCCTGGGAGACCATCTTTCTAGCCCTAAGGTAGGAAATGAACGACCTATAGCAAACTCAATCTACTTTTCCATTCTAAGAATGGTTCACTCCTGGACGTAACTCTACCGCATTTATTGATAATTAACTCCAGGCATAATATGCAAAACAACCAATCCACGCAGTAGAATAATATCAAAGTCATCATGGCTAACTCGACTTCAAATCTCGCTAAGGTGATTTCAAGGATTGTGACAAGGAAATCTCTATAAACCTGCCTAGTTATAACTTAATCAATGACAAGTGTAGACCGAGAAGGGTTCTACAAGATTTTCTGGACGACTAAAACTATTAGCAACATGGGATGTCACAAAAGACAAAGTAGCCACTTTATCTAACAACACATACACATCAAGGTGGAAAAAACCCGTAATATTCCGAAGTGACTACACGGGAGACTCCGCTTCCCGGGCAGATGCTAAGGCATAGAGTCTGCTTTTGGCATTGCCAAATACCAGAGCAGAGATGCGCCACCAGCTGGGCGTGGCTGGTGGAGCGCGAACTCGGAAGTTGGGTCTTGACTCTATCATGGCCTGAAATTTAGCCGTTGGACAATCTCTCGAGCATATGTATGGCTTCACACCCGAACAAGCACCCGTACTCCCTAAACACGTCTCTCATGTGTCTTCTACCTACATTGGTTGCAAATTGGAATACTAGATCATGAGACGCCGCTTCAATTCTTGCAGCTGGAAGGCTGTCTCCTGTCATGTTCTTCAGTCTCGGGATGGCAAACTCATAGTCAAGATGATGTGGGGATGAAGATTCTAGTGGGACCGGGCCAGCTTCTGCCCACCAATTGCCCTGCCACAGAACCTATAGTCACCGTCCCCGGCCCCTCTCTCTAGGCCTCTCTCTCCTCAAAATGTGCCGCCTCCATCTCGCCGGTGTACAAAACTATCCGAGAAAAATCCATGTCCTAATGGAGCATGGAGATCCTTCAATCCTTGTCCAGGTAGTCCACCACTTCTTATTAACAAACCTCGTCACTCTCGAGCTCGCTAACTAATAACTCGGGGGCGTACTTGGACAAACGAAAGTGGAATTCTAGGCATATTCCTCGCACTGTCATCTTTTCTTGTTTTAGATTCACAAATCCCTGGCCATTTTCAAACTCTCCTTATCTCACTAAGGAAGAACTGATCTAGAAAAGCCGACGTGAAACTCATCCTAACCGATAGGCTCGCTCTAACTCCGGCCTACTTCATCTTTACACGCTTGAACTAGATAGGCTACTGACAAGAGGCTAAGTCGGCGCACTCCTCCATTCACCCCCATGACCTAGGTGATATTTAGAATCTCATCGAGCAACCTCGTGTAGATCCTCGTCCACCATTGGCCCAAGGAACTCCGGCGGGTTCATCCACGGCCTCGACTTGAAAGCCGTCGCCGCATTCCTATTTTGAGGACAGTGAGCTACCGTCGTTGACTTGGCACATGCCCTGCCAGCATCCAACGGCCGCCCGAGCCCGCCAGGCACCTGGGCCCAAGGCATGGTGCCTGGGTGGGATGATGGAGCCCAAGGTGCTCCGTCCTACGCCATCCTCGTGGCCATTTCCATTTCCATTCTGGCCATGACTCGTGGGAGGAACATTCTTCAATCGCACGCATGAGTTAAGGATAGAAAGATATTTCACCACATGACATAGATCATGAAAGAAGTAAATATTTCCTAAACGCCTCAACCTCTTGTGATAAGTGTGGCGGCTTCACACCCATGAAAAGACCCTACTTACCTAATTTTCATACACCCAAGACACTTCAAAACCTATGTTCATACCAAGTTTGTCAAGACCTAAATAGGCTCCGACGATACAGGACAAGGAGCCCTAGAGACCGTAAGCCACTATGACATGAACATACATCTAACTCAATCAATAAAAATGGAATATTCATATAATCATAAATTGAAACTGAACATAATATAAAATATGAACATACAACACGAGTCCAAGCTCGAATACACCCATGTCTCGAAAGCCTCTACGTCTCGATGAGAGTTGATGGAACAAGACCCCAAACTAAAGCTCTAAATCAAACTCGAAATACGTAAACACAACTGGGAATAGAAAGGAGCCCGATGCATGAGGTCTCACCAATAGAAGCCGATGCCGACTTAACTGATGCTGACGGGCCAGTCTAGAAAGATCTAACTCGTATCATAAAATGATACAAATACAAAGTACGCGTCGTAAGACGCGGGAAGGTACCGGTATGCAAAGCAAGTAAAATCATGGCAAAAATCATTAAACATGCATAAGCAATATAAAACATAATCAAGATGATAACTGAGAGTAGGGCTTGCATGCTATTTTTCCAAAATCATGATCTCAACATTACATATCATAATCGAACCGAATGACCCAAAGCTGAAAATCGATAATCATAAGTAAAATGAATATTGGGTCAAACCTTTCTTTAGAATATATATATATATATATCATGATAAACATGCATAATCGAAATCATGAGAAATAATGGGAGATCCACATATAACCGATATTAGCCACGATAGAGCTTACGTGGTCCGACTATCATACTCAAGTGAGAACCGCCCAGCAAAGTCTTTCCAGTGGCTAGACACTACCATAACATTGATATCGTCAAGGTCCCTTGGGTAGGGAAAGCTCACAAAGGAGTTCCCAAAATAATCTCGAACATACCTACGTGGCGCGTAGTTGTAAGACATGTGGTTGACTAACCTCACCTCTTACTCGATGCTAGACACTACTTCCAAAACATGCATATATGCTTCCATCATTTTTCAACGAAGATGACCATCATCTAGTGATTAAGTTGAATAATCGTGAAAAGAATATAAAATCTGAAATCATACATGAGGAGCCTTGACTCAAACTATACCGCAAGCTGAACATAATTGGACGACTCCAAAATCATGTGGTAAGCTAATTGACATGAATTCATAAATCATACTTGAACATATGGGCTTGCCCAATACTTAAACATGCTTGAAAATACTTATTTCACTTGAAAACTGTCATAGACATGGGTAACTTAAAACATGCTTTTCATGATTAATATCTCTATCATACTTGAACATACATCTAAGATCTCAATTTTCATGGACTTTCATCGATGGGCATCATAATTTATAAAACTTGGAAAACATGATCTAAAAATTGTAAAACATTGTAAAACTTTCCAATGAATCATAATTCAATAATAGAAACATACTTAGATCATACCCATGGTAGAAACTTAGAAATTCATGCATCGGGTTAAAATCCATAGATCAACATATAAATTTTCAAGAATTAGAGAGGAATTGGGCAGACGTGAATAAATTCACCCATTCATAACCTTAAATACCTAAGAGAATCCGATTCTACAACTTCTCCTCGATTTCCTCAAGGAAGAATTAAGAAGAATTTGGAAGGAATTGCTTGATTACCTCTCTAGCCCTAAGCTTGCATGAATGAATAGGAATAGCTTAGAATGAACTTACAACTCTTAAAACTCACTATTCATAGCTTAAAATGATGCTTAGGCCTTTGGATCATTGAAATTACGTAAGTCCTTACTAAATTCACAGAGAAAATCGACTACCAGCCCCAATGAGGACCGGATGAGTCTGCTACCACCGGGCACCCGGCCGTGATCTCCCGTCGTCAAGTGCACTTCCTATTTTTCCTGCAAAGCGGTCCCCACGAGGACCTAATCTGGCTTGTCCTGGTGACCACAACTCATGGTCACCTTCCATTGCCTCACGCTGGCTCACCTCGGGACTCACCACGGGCACACCACAACTTGTAGTGCACCCAACGAGTCATGGTGACCCACCCATTAGGTTCACTGCCCAAATCCTCCTACCGCACCTCATCCCCGACCACTCTACCAACTCAACGAGTCGTGGGCTAACCATGACTCGTGGTCATGTCCGTGGTGACCCAAACCAAAGAATTTCCAACTCAAGTCATACTTCTCACCACGAGTCACTTAACGACTCGTGGTCATCCCGAGGTCATAGGAGACTCATTTTGTGAGTCAGTGCGTAAAGTCCTTTTTTTTTTTCCGTTTCAACTCCCCCTGCCCGATCTTTGAACTTCATAGTATTACAATGAATTATCAATAATTATATCACCAAATTAGTCAAATTTATTTATACTTAGTAGAAATATCATTTCTCTGAATTTTATACTATACTACATTGAGGGATATAAAGACATGTTTGTCAGTACGTAAAATAAATTTTCATCTTTTGGATTTATAATCATATTTCTTTCCCAAGAATAAATGCTGAAATTGTAGTATCACTGCGCACTTTTCGTAGATCACAAAGAAATTACGTGACCTACTATTAGCCAACTACGCCCGCCACCCCGGGAAGACAAAGGCGAAACTAGAACAATCATCCTAACATATCAGAAGCAAGAATCTCTCAATATAGACAAGGTAATTGGAGGATATTTTCTTCTCGCTTCCTATGGAAGAATACACAAGGAAGAAAAAGGGTACTAAGGGAATTATAGTAAACAACATAAACAAGACTCAAGCTCAACCACTTATTCATGGCTATTTTTTTCAAGTGTAATCATCACTCATTTCACCGCACTCCACAACTTCCATTGCCACAAATGGAAAGAAATCCGCTGGCCAAGATTGCATCACCATCTTTGATACCAAAGAAATTTAATAAAGGTTTTGGTATTAACAATTTTTTAACTCCTAGTGACCACAAAATCTTACCTTCATCCTCTCGCGAGATTGGAAGCCTCCCAACTCCTCGTTTAAGGTCTTCCTATGGTCGACATTCCTCATCATTTGGACTCGAACCAAATGGAAACTTGAATAGTTTGTGCATCAAGGAGCAAGAGCATCAATTAAAAATATCAGAATCTGTATTCTCTATAAGAATAAAGATGAAATATCCTTAAGATTGTTGTAAATCTTAAGGAAAATACTTGATCACCAAAACCTGCAAAGAATTCACATAGCTTGAGGCGTGTCAAAGACACGGTCCGTATGATATTTACCCGATATAGGTGTATCTCTATCCCCTAGGATTCAACAAGCTCTTCTCTAGTACGTAACTAGGAGCCGTAAACTAACAAATATTAATTAAGAAGGAAAACCCAAGCAATAAAATATAGGAAGAAGAATATTAACCTTGGTATGTTTTCGTTTTCCAAAAAGAAAGGAAGTAACTAATATATATATATATATATATATATATATATAATTGATTTTTTTAATTATATATTTTTAACTATTAATATTTTACGGGGTTTAACATAAGCATACTTTAAATAAATATTATAACTCAATATCAATGGTGATTCAATCAAACAAAGAAACGTTAGGAATTATAAAGAATGATGGCCAATTAAGGCTATTCAAAGAGTAATAAAAGGACTATTACAAAACTCATTTGATTTAGGAATAAAGACACCATTAAATTATCTTTTTGAGATAATAAAATATTTTTCATGTATTATCAAGGTAAAGCCGCTTAGAAGGCATCAAAGGAAAGCATAAAATGGTTCCTAGATGAACAGCAGAGGTAAACAGAGGAGCGAAAGTTCCATAGAACAAATGAAACTCCTTTGACTCATTTGATTATAATTAGAGAATTAGGGCAAAAAATATGTGGACTTTAGGTGAAAAAGATATGCAATTATGATCCTGCATTTGACAGATTAGGGATTATTAAAAGAATGTGCTTCCAAGCTTTTCCATTATATGGGAACTGCGCGAGAATTGCCAAGCCAAAATATTGCTTATATACAAGAAAGATAGATTCCTCGCAGCCAGACATTACAAATTTCAATTTAAACATATCTAGTCTGGTCATATTACATATGCCTAGAGTTGGCCAGAAACCTCACCACCGCGAATGCTCGCTATTCCTTCTCCACGTCATTGTCTGGCGGGAAAGTAAAAAAAGGATGGAATCAAATATTAGATGCTGCTGATATGCAAGAGCTCCCACCATTTCTTCCCTCATTAATGTCCATCACCCAACGCCATTTCTTCTTCATTCTCCACTCCACATGCCGACATTATTTCTTCCTCATTCTACGAAGGCTACATTTGCCAATGTTACATTTTCCCTCTTCCTCAATGTCCTTTATACTCACGTCCATCTCAGACTAAATATAATAAAAATGTACAACATTTCATCAAATCTTATTCCTGTGCACACTTTTCAAGTAGTGTCAATAAGAGAATTTCAAAATCCTTCTCCATAATATCAAACCTTCACCCATTCCATACCGATTCAATTTCTTGCCTTTAAAAAGGCCTAAAGCTTTCAATACCAATTTCTGTAAACGAGTGGTGCAACCAATACAACCATAGCTTTGATCTACGCAAATCCCAATGTCTACAACATTTTCAAGATGAGATCTAT
The DNA here is from genome assembly GCA_018107945.1 of Datura stramonium. Lineage (NCBI taxonomy): Eukaryota > Viridiplantae > Streptophyta > Magnoliopsida > Solanales > Solanaceae > Datura > Datura stramonium. The sequence goes on from JACEIK010001943.1 coordinate 233,875, forward strand.
TTATTAGCCTTGTTGTTCACCCTTCCACTTATCCAATATCTCCCCAAAAGGGAGCATTTAATAGATAAAAGAGACTCCTTTAGGGCTAGTCCACCAAACAAAGAAAGGGAAGAATGCTTTCTGCGGCTAATTTTTTTGTTGTGCAAGCCTTCTTCTCCATTGTAGCTTTCATTGTATTCATGAGACTTCCAAAAGTAGTAGTGAAGATGATAACTACACCATGAAACAAAAATTCATCATTATAAAAATACTAGTAATCATTTTTACTTATTCTCATATCATCTCAAATTTCATAGTGAAATGTAGAGAAAATGGTAGCCAAGTTGTACCTAGAAAGTAAACAGAAAACTTCCTATTATATTTACTCCCTTTAGATTCGATATATAGTCTCTCCAATCTCCTCCTTCCTCTAGTGTGTACACATCTATGATAACCTACATTTTAATAATGGGTTCTTTGTCTTTAACCAAAAAAAAGAATTAAGGAAAAAAATAAAGAAAAAAAAGAAAGGGCAAAGCCCAAAGATAAAAGAAACCATCTTTGCCGATATGAGCAACTGTATGTGAGAAAAACAAAACAAAAAAGGGAACGATGTATTAACAAAGAAAAGAAGGGGAGATAAAGAGAGGGAGAGAGAAGGGAAAATAAGGATTTTCATTCCAAATTATCATGAAATGATTCTAAACTTTCTATGAGATTATCGATGGTAATTATGATAATTTTTATGGTAGAAACATGGAAAATTATGAGGAATTAAAAAAGTTTATCCTCAGTGGTTCTTCAACCTAAATCATTGATTTGAAAGAAAATGTAATCAAAATTTAATTTTGAAAAGTGTTCGAATCCTCGCCGAGAAGAATCTGGCTGGGTGGCCATGGTTCTATTCTCGATTCATTTATCGAGTTGACTTTTAGGTCAACAACCTTGACCGTGAGTTTGACTTACTTCAAAAAATTAATAAATATTCACCCAAAGGTTTTTAACCATTTTGAACCTATGTTGTGTAGTTTGATGTATCCGAGACCGTAGAATGAAGTTCGATTTCATTGAAAGAGTGTCGAAATGTGGAATTCGAGGTAAGTGAAACTTAAGCTTTGGTACTTGCTTTTTAAATTTGTTTTAAAAAAGTGTTTTGCCTACCTGGTCCATGTGTTGGGACGAGCGTGTGCTTGGAAGAATCGGTGATTTTTGAGGCCAACTGTATATACTTTATGTTCAAGAATACTAAAACTCTCGTTATAAATTTTTTTATGGAGTGATACGCTATGAGCGATGAGGTTGGAGCTTCTTGATATCACCGAGATTTAGTTCTTAAAATTTGTGTATGCTTCTTGACAATATTGAGAATTGTATATGCTTCTTCACAATATTGAGCATTGTGTATGCTTTCTAACTTGTTTACCGCTTATGTATGTTATCATGGACTTGCGGTGTTGATTAATTGTTGTAACTGTTATTTATGACAAGAAGCACTTAGCTTAAATTGTGTTGAGATATCTAGTATCCTTGATAAATAAATGTGTGAATTTTGTTGGAAATTTTATTATAGTATAACTCCCGTCCATAATAATATTTCGTGCTTGTGGTGTATTTGTATTTTCTAACACTTATTCTAGCGTGTATTTAAAATGAAGGGTCGAGGATCTTACCGGGTTATATTTACGTATAACTTCATTTCTTATCTCGCATGTCCATGCAAATATTATCGGTGAAAATGAAGCTAGTTGCTGATAAAATGTGTTGAAGTGATCCGCCATATGCGAGCCACTACATTGTTTATGAAGGCTTCCAAAAGAGTTCTCATCATTTATTTGCTGATGTTTTCTTGCTGGGTTTACATACCTAAGTCTTTTTGCGCTCACTTAGATACTCTATGATTTAGTGTGAGATTTGGCAAGAATTTTATATAAATATTTTGAGATACTAAGTGATCGTGAATCAATTATCATATTTATTTTAGTACTTATTTAATTTATTAAATGTTGCAAATTAATGATTAAGACATGAAAATTTAATTTTCCTGGATGGGGATATGTGTTTGGTGTCAATTACATCTAGGGGGTAATTTAGGACGACAAAGTTGGTGCCAGCAGATTTTAAGTCTCGGTCACGGAGCACGTTTCGTGAGTCTTATTCACTGGATATGTGAACGCTCATACTTATGACTCCTGAGGTATCGAACACCTAGGATGTTTCCTTCTTTCACCTATTTGTACGCTGAGTCAAGTTGAACATTGGGATGTTCCTATTGCAAACGACTAGGACACACATATCATCCTCTAGTAGACGACATAGTCGAATTGAAGTTTTTAGCAATATATGTTATATTGAGAGTTGCATTGATTAATGGGATATCATGTGTGTTGATTGTAATTGATATTGGACATGTTGTACATTTTGAAATATCTTCTGCTCAAGGGAAACCTCTCGCCAAAGATGTTTAAGAAGTTCAAAAGTTAGTGAAATTTCTTTGAATGTAAAAACTTGTGTGAATGGAAAAGTGATCAAAGGGTATAAATTATGTGAAGAGTGACTTATGCAAATTCGAGGTTATGAGTATAACTCGTTATGAGTGAAATATGTCTAGTAGGAAAGTAAGAAGTATAATAGTTTTTATCTACATCTAAATATTTGGATTTTGTGGTGAAATATATTTTGAGAAAAGTGATTGTATGACTATTATTAGTAATGTTGTGATGGTGATGTCGTAAGTGTTACTGTGGTGTAAGAATATACATTCTAAGTGCATTGAGTATAAACATGATAGTGGCACTGCGAGATGCACAATATATTCATAGAGCAGCTCAGATGAATTTCATCGCCAGAGAGGAAAAGACTTAAAGTATGAAATTTATGACCAAACATGGTAAGAAGGGGAATCATACAGAGTTTATTGATAAATGACAAATGACTTAACATATCATGAAGGGCAAGTATTTTTTCCATGCTTATAATTTCAGTCCTTAATTATAGTTATTTGTTATTATAAGATAAAATTGTGATCAAGATGACTCGAGCAAAGAAGAGAAAAACAATAAAGGTTTGGATAATCCAATACATGTTTAAGACTTGTTGTAGTTAAATCTAGTAATCATCATAGACCAGATGAACCATTTGAACTGTAGCATTCTTGTTATAATGTTCACTAATGACACAAGCGAATATTTTCATATTCGAAAGAAGTATGAAGCTATTGAAGATAATTTTATGAACATCGAGATAATATATTATTTAAATACAAGGTCGGAAGTGTGAATTTTTATTTTATGTCATGATGTTTTAAGCATCGTATTACCTAGTAAAAGGGTGACAAGTTGATGTATTATGCGCACTAAGGCGTTAGCATGTGTTATGATATGTTGTCTTTATTGGAGCAAGAAGAGTTGATTCTGCAAATGAAATGGATTTATTAGGAGTTAGTGATAGTTATAAAGGTAGGGTTGCTTGATAGTGAATAAAAGAGAACATTATAGTTAGAGAGTTTAATGTGTGTGCACTTGCAAGTGGTTGACTTATGAGATTTGTACTCTCAAGAGATATAATATTTACGAGATCTGCACTTTAGAGATTCATAAATATACATTGAGATCGAAGAAAATGAGCTAACATTGGCAACATAGTGTTATGAAGTATTACAATACTATTCTTTCCGTGTTTGAAGTATTCATAGGTTAAATACAAGTGTTAGAGAATTGTAAATCATTGCATAGCATTGTCCCCCCAAAATCACTATATAGACTTTGTAGTTGACCTACACATTTATTCGGCATAATAGATCGTATCTTATAGATTTATAGCTTAGCAAGATTGAGCCATTGATTCGGGTTAAATTACTTATACATCATACCACCTATGTGCCATATTTTTAGAGATAGTGAAATGGTATGATATGCTCAAATTGTCATATGTGACAAGAGTAAGAGTACGTGGAATATTTACGCAGGAGTGTATGGATGTGTTTCTAAATATTTCCGTACATAAGGGTGTTACGTAGGAGTGTATGGATGTGTTCCAGTGTTGCCTTACGTGAGAGTGTTACATAAAGGTATATGGATGAGTTCCACACTACCGTACGCGAGAGTATTTTGTAGGTGTATATGGAGGTGCTCCAAAGCTACCGTACGTGTGATCAAAATGTGTAGGAATAAGGCCGTGTCTCCGAAGGGGTATCTTACGTGAGAGAATTATGCAGAGTGTCTGAGCGTGTTCCATTACTACGCTATGTAAGAATGTTGGGATGAGATTCGTGGCGCTTGAGTGTGTTCTTGCACAATAAAAACATAAATGAGTATTGGTATCCTCTCTCAACACTATCCAAATGGATATTAATGATTAGTTGCTTGTGATTGAGGTTGTACCTCATAATAATTACTAATTCGGTATAGAAATATTATTTGTCGAGGCTTATATGGATGTTGGTGTTGTTTGTTAATGATTTGAACTTGTTTAGTCACAACTATCAGCTTAAAGTTGGTCCAACGAACATTGAAAAAGTTGCATTTACTAAACGACTTTGTACCGGTTACAAAGAAATAAAAGTCCTATAAAATAAGAGAGTTAGTGGTGAGAGATCATGAACGGCGATACAAAAATGAATGACTTTTGACCCCATAAAGGAAGTTATGAGATTTGGTAAGAAAAGTAAATTAAGCTTAAAATATGCTTACCCATATGAGAATTGCATCAAATCAAATTAGTAGAATATAAACTTGATTGATATTCAAGAATTTTTAATTATACATTCTATGTTTTGCGTGTCTATGATTAGACAATACATTCATGGTGATACTTGTATAATTTTACCCGAGAAAGTGGAATTTGATGAAAAATTGACTGATGAGGAGGGTCCAAAATCTATTGTTAATAGACATGGAAATAATTGAGGTCGCTAAAGGTTACTTAAGAAGAGGCATATAGAGCTAATGATGTTATTTGAGACTTTATATGGATATAAATATCGTCCACTAGCCGAGTAGCTTGTACCAAGAAGACAAAACCGATGTATAAAAATTAGTGTGATAGGCCTTAGGTAAGGTCACTTTGGAACAAAATACCTCACCGCTACTCACCGTAGGCAAAGACTTATTTTCGTAAATGTAAAATCCATGATTTAAATTTATGGTTAGCGACCGTGTGTTTTATAGAGGTTCTTTTATTGTTAGTGGTATTATGTGAGATATTGAAAAGAAGATAAATTGGGGTCCAAGCATATCGCTGATAAGATTTTGGGCAATAAGTTATTGTTATAGATAAGAGATGTTATGTGGAAAAATGTACATGTTGTATTATACGAATATGTTTCAAGAATATACTTATATTCACTGTAGCTAGACTCGAGATAGTGTTGGTAAAATGAGAAGGCATTTTATAGAAATATATTCAAGATTTGGCCTTGGTGATTTTATAGCAAACAAGAAAACATTCGCGGTCAAAAGATTACAGAAACTTGAAAGACTAATGGAGAGATTGAAATGATATACATGGAAAATGTTCATATCCTAATACTAACAAAGTTTTAAATACGTTCGAGGATGAACGCTATTTTAAGTGGAGGAGAATATAATAACTCATATTCTAACAAAAGGTTCTTTTGTATTTAACCAAAACAATTACGGGAAAAAAGAAAGAAAAGAAAAGAAAGGGAAAAGCCCAAAGATAAAAGAAACTAGCATTGCTGGTATGGGCAAACAGGCTAAGAGAAAAAAAAAGGGAACACTCGGGGATAGAAAAGAAAAGAAAGGAGAAAAGAGAGGAGAAGAGAAGGGAAAATAAGAATTTTTATCACAAATCAAGGTAATGATTCTAAACTTTTCTATGAGATTATCACGATATGAATAAACTTTATGGTAGAAATATGGAAAAATTATCATAAACTGTGAGAAAGTTTATCCCTAGGTTCTTCAACCTAAATTATTGATTTGAAAGGGAAAATATTATGAAAATTTAATTTTGAATAGTGTTCGGGAATCCTCTCCATCGAGAAGAATCTATTGGTGGTTATGGGTCGGGTATTCCGATCCATTTATCTATTGACTTTGGGTCAACATTTGACCGCGAGTTTGACTTACTTTAAAAATTAAGAGAATATTCACCTAAGGATTTTGACCACTCAACCTATATTTGTGTAGTTTGATGTGATTCGGAGACCGCAGAATGAAGTTCTAATTTATTGAAAGAGTGCTTGAGTTGTGAATTCAAGTATGTGAGACTTTAAGATTTTGTGCTTGCTTTTCTCAAATCTTTTTAAAAAGTGTTTTCCATGATTCATGTTTGGGATGCAGAGCGTGTGTCAATGGGACCAAGGGTTTTTGAGGCCAACTATATATACTTTATGTTCAAGGATACTAAAACTCTCATTATAAACTTGTTTTGGTGGAGGATACTATTGTGAGCAATGAGGTTGGAGCTGATATCACCGAGATTGTGTATGCTTTAAATTTTTTGTATGCTTCTTGATAGTATCTGAGCATTGTGTATGCTTCTTGATGGTACCGAGCATTGTGTATGCTTCCTAATATATTTAGGCCTTGTATGCTCCTGACAAAGTATTGAGCATCGTATGCTTCTTGACAATATCGAGTATCAGGTATACTTTCTAATTTGTTTAGAATATTATGTATATTCTCAGGGACTCGTGATATTGATTAACAATTGTAATTATTATTTATGACACGACCTTAGCGTAAATTGTGTTGAGATATATAGTATCCTTGATAAATAAATGTGTGAATTTTGTTGGAAATTTTATTATAATATAACTCATGTGCATAATATTTATGTGCTTGTGGTGTATTTATTTTCTAACACTTTTTTTAGGGGTATTTAAAGTGGAGGGTCGAGGATCTTATTGAGTTATGTTTACGTATAACTCACTCCTTACCTGCATGTCCATGCAGATATTGTCGGTGAAGACGAAGCTAGTTGCTGACGAATGTGTTGGAATTGATCCAGTTTTTAAGGTGAGCCACCACATTATTCGTGGAGGTTTCCAAAAGAGTCTTCATCATTTATTTGTTGATGTTTTCTTGTTGGGTTTACACACCTGAGTCTTTTGCAGTTCACTTAGATTGTCCATGGTCTAGTGTGGGATTTGGGCAAGAATTTTATATAAATATTTTGAGATACTAAGTTATCGTAATCAATTATCATATTATTTTGGTACTTATTTGATTTATTAAATATTGAAAATTATCGATTAAGATATAAAAATTCGATGCGCCTGGCTGGGGGTATGTGCTAGGTGTCAATTGCGTCTAGGGGGTAATTTGGGACATGACAATATCAAAGACTTAAATATACAAATAGTAATTCTAATAGAAGTCTTGGTAGAATGACTAGATGTGGATGCAATATCCTTGGCTAAGCTTTCCGAATGTGTTCCTTCCCCAAATATGTAACGACATAATTTAATATCGTAGCTCTATTAGAAAACTGCTTCCTTCTTCTTTCTTTGTGTCCTACATACTCACGGTCCAGCCTAATTTGAGAATTGAACCGGATCTTCAATCCAATCTATGCAGCCTGGAAAACAGAGCAACCATAATAAACGTTAAGTGTTTCATCATACCTGTACTTCAAAAGTAAAAAAAAAAAGGCAGCCCTATGCAATAAAGCTCTCTCTATCTACAGGTCCAAAGAAGATGTGGCGAAAAAATTATCTAAAAATTTGAATCACCATTTCACAAAGAAGATTTATGTTCTGTCAAACTCTTCATGGAGGAAGATTATTGGAAAATGAAATCCAGAACAAATTGGCTTAATGAAGGAGATGCCAAAAAAAGTTTTATCATTTATCCACTACTAATAGGAGGAGAAGAAATAAAATCTTCTTTTTTAAAGATGATAATAACAATTACATTGTCCATCATGGCAAACTTCTAGACCACACTTGTAACTACTACCTAAATAACTTTATCACGGATCATATACTTAGAAACATCAAAGATATAAATATTACTACTACTAAGATTCCATAAAATTGATTTTTCTCAGCTTGACAAACCTCTTGAGGACCTTGAAGTTACTCAAGCTCTTTTCTCCTTCAAACCCTTTATGGCTCTGGACCCTGATGGAATTCATCCCATCTTTTTCAAGCTCACTATAATATGGCGGATAAATCAATTCTTGATTACTGATACCAAGTATTTCACAACCAAGTGATCCCTGAGACACTCAACAAGACTCTAGTTTGTCTTATCCCTAAATTAAAGAATGCTAACAATCTAAATTTTTTTTGTCTAATAGGCTTATGTAATACAATCTATAAGGTTATTACCATGATCATATCAAATCATATAAATACCTTTCCTAGACAAGCTTATTGGCCCATGTCAGCTAACTTCCTAAAGGAAGGAGAGTCTATGATAACGTCATTCTCGTTCAAGAAATTTTTAACGTTCCATGACAGGCCAAATTATGCACGTTCTCCATTTACTATAAATAGGACCCTTAGCTCCTATTTCCATTTGGTCACGATTTTATTCTAGAAAACTGC
>JACEIK010001944.1:0-10714 GCA_018107945.1 Datura stramonium
AACGTCACAACCGATGACCTATAGCCTTTATTATATTATAGAAACTATATGGTAATTGAAAGACTACAGAACAAAGTATGAACGTCCAGGAAGTTGCAAACGGATTTCCGAACAACCCTGCATACAGGACGTCAGGATAATAGATAAGGAATCGGTAGCAGCCTTAAGATAGATAAAAAGAGCAAAATTTTGGCTTTCTTCTCAAGTACTACAATGGTTGGGTCTGATTATAGGTACCATCCATTCTTAACCTTGCCAAAACCTTCATCCATCATGTATAGGCCGTACCAAGGCCTGATATAAGGGTAAGCCAATTTCATCCATCATGTATAGGCCGTACCAAGGCCTGATATAAGGGTGTTGCCAATAGCGAATAACCTTTTCTTCCCTGCCTCCTCGACCTTCATTCCCATCCTGCAGCCAAAGTGATAGCGGCTGTAGCATCCACCGGTAATGTGTGGAAGAGGGTAAGATTTCTATGTGGATAGGACGTAATAACACCTTTGGCATCTTTCATTTGAAAGGGAAATATATAAGAATAATATAGTGTTGGGTCCTGAGGACCAGGATGGCCGAAGATAAAAACCCAAAATGTGCCAGGGGTTGATCATCGAAGCCTGGGCAATAACGTGATTACAATTTGAGCGCTGATGTAGCTAAGAGCCACCTTCATAGTCAATTCATTAGGTTATTTCACCCTACCCGGAAAAGTATCCACCCTTTTCTTTATCTGTTAAGCCTCACTGCTATGGGACTTCCTAAAGAAAACTGCAATCGCAGTTTATCAACCACTCACAAGACCAATGAGATCTTCGACTTAGCTCCCAAAGGTAATCCACCCGGCCCTTTCCCCAACCTGGCGCAAGGAGAGCGGAAGATAACGAAAGGGAGACAGGGTCCTAACTAAATATAACACAACCGTCATTCCATTATCATATCAGTCGAGTCGATCCGATTCGTTCTTATCTATAGATAAGGCAAGAGAGAACTTATGACCTCGCGGATGGAGAGGGATTCGAACCCCCCTGGTATTTCTAAAATACCCTGGTTTTCAAGACCGACTCTTTCAACCGCTCAGACATCCATCCCTTCGCGCTCGCCCGCCCTATCCATCCGCGCGCTGGCAGGTAGGGGCTTATCTATGCGGATTCGCTACGCTTGCCTGCGCCCAATGGCCGATTCTATTGCCCGCCGGTTAGCGAAATCTTTCCGGTAGTACGAATCGCTACGCTTCGCCTCTTCTATATGATAATATGCATCTTGGTTGCTGCGTTCCCGGTGGTAATAGCAAGAGAGTGAATAACGAATGATCCTCCAAACTTAAAAGAGGATTGGAGTCCGACTCAAGCGAGTGAGTGAAAGGCGTGGCAAGAGAGCGAGTTCGACTCGCGAACGATCAGCAAGTGAAGGACCGATCCTTTTGCGCCAATACTGTTGCGAGACTGGTACTTCGTGGGCTCCATGAGCAAACATATAGATCGCGTTGCCCATCACTCCCTCGCTCTTTTGAAGGCCCTTTCACCTTCTAGTATGCTTCCTCCATAAGAACACTAACGCCCAGCTTCGCAGAGCAGTTTCCCCAGCCCACAGCATAGTGTGGAATCTGGATCCTTTCATCGAGCACCATTTTAGATAGAAAAGGTGTTCTGAATTCTGAATCAAGTCATAACCTAAGCCTTCTACTAGTAGACTACTATGGAGAGACTAAGCCCATTTCAGAGATTGGACTCTCTTACTGCATTAGCTCCTACTAGTAAGAAGCTGTTCCCGAGCCAGGTTCCCTGGATCCACGTGTTCCTAGCCGGGCCTAAATGGATGAATGAAGAAGCGCGCCCGGTAGACTTCGCGAGCTCTTGCTCTGCCTATCCTCCTACTTCTTCTGGGGGTCAGAAAGATACGAAACCGCTCACTTTAGCAAATGGTGTGTATTTAGATTGTTGGAAAATGAAAGCGGCTTGTCCTCACTAATAAAAAACAGCAATCCCTCCCCTTCTGTTACCTACTTTTACTCATTTTTTTGGTATACCTCAATACAAGACAAGCGCAGGAAAGGATAAACAATCAAAACCGGGCTATCGCCCCATCTGGGCAGCTTCCTCTCCTCTACGGAAGTAATCTTTTAATCTGTTTCAGTTCCTGTGTCTGTCGCTATCGCCCTATTCTCTCTCAATTGCTCATCCTTTCTAGATGAGGGGGAGTCCCTTAGCAGTAGCTTCCAACACTTAAGATTGACCTCCTCAAGTGCCAGATATGAATGTTTTCTGAATTTCATACGGGACTACTTACTTACCTAAAGTTCACTTTTGGCTTACCAAAAGTTGACTGAAGGAACTGACCTACATGCTCTCTCTCAAATACAAATGTCAAGAAAGGGGATCTCTGATAAGTGGAAAATGCTAAAAAATCCTTTCATTTCTCTTTGAAGGCCTTTGTCCTAATTTATAGTATCAGTCCTCCAGCCTATACTTGTGTTTTTATTAACCATAAGAACAGCATGCACTTTGTTGGCACTCAAAAAAAAGGTTATTCAATCCACTAGTGCAACTGAAGGTGTGCAGCCTCTTCTGAACCGGAACAAGAAAGAGCTCATAACCACTGCTTGTGAACAGCTCTCCTCAACTTAAGGCGCACCTACTCTTACTAGAAGTCTAGTCTCTCTCAGGTCCAGTTTCGATCTCTAACTAACTTACTTAATAGGCCGGAAGAGAGATATCTGTGAACTGATTTCCTGTCTTAAGAACCTGACTCAAAAGAGAAAAGAAGACCGGACTAAAAGAGATCTCAATTTCGACGATGTAACTTGAATTTTATATCCAGATTGGAACTGGACTTAAACGTCTTTGGATCCTGCTTAGGACCGGCTTGTCTACTTCTCAATTTTCTATATCAGGAACGTCGACTTGCACTTGCAATATCGAATTTGACTTTCCGGAATCCTTGCTCCTGGCTTATATTCACATAGGCCACTCATAAGAATAAGACGTTCAACTCCCTAAAACACGTGTAATTGAGAGAGTCATCATATCAGTGCCTTGGGGAAATGCTCACTCAGGAGAAGATTACCGAATGAGTTTCAAACCTGTCCTCTTCGCTTCCCAAGATATTTAGGGAAAGGGGCGTTCAGCCACTTGACTCTAAGGAAAGGGGCCTTGTCGGCCACCGCTTGCTGACGACGGAACGCATCGTCAATTAAAGGGTCCTCGCCTTGGACTTAGTTGGAAAGGTAGGTGTTCGGCATGTCCCTTGCTTGCGAACTCTTTAGTAGGGGCGGAGGTGCCATTCCTCACGTTTACCGTTGTCCCCAGACTTCTACCTTCAAAGACTTGTATACTTTCTAAAGAGTCAGACATGCCCCTGTCCCTGTCTCCGTGTGATCCACCGATTCACCGAGGACTTTTCTTACCGCTGCGCTGGAGTCCCTATCTCTTAAAGGGTTGGTGTGGCAGACTTCCCCCCTTGTTTGCCGATTGAAGAAAGCCTTATATGGCTTCAAACAAGCGAGAAAGGCCCTTTTCGTCTTATTAGTCAAGCGCGCTAGCTGCAATCAAAAACAGCGCTAACGAGCAAGAAAACGGATGCGCTAAGGCGCAACGGTTTAAAGCTGTTGCGCCCTTGCTTCTTGCTTTCGAGCCGAAGCTTGCTGGGTAGTGGCGTCCGTGAAGGCTAAATAAGACTTGTGTTAAGCAAGCAGAGTAGTCAAGCCAAAAAGCAAGAAGCGGTTTTCGTTCGATCGACGGAATCAATCGTACTTTCACCGTTGTGGGACCGGCTTTCATAAAGCACCTTGGGCAGCAGCTACTATTGGGATCCAATTGAGATCAAGTCGACAATGAAACTCTTTAAGCAATGATCTTATCTATGTCATTTCTCTTGACGCGATACAAAAGACGACTTTCGAGAGTCACTTAGCCCTTGACCTCTCTCAAAAAAGACGCTGTGCGGCAAGTCGATCAAAGTCAGAGCGAGAGCGTTTATTTATAGTTGTTGTAGTACGACTTTTCATTTCCTGTTCGGTCTTTTCAATAAGTAGTTTGCTGCGGGCGTAGTCAGACTTAACATTGATTGAAGCAGCTGTTGGAGAGAAGGCACCGCCGTAATCTGCAAGTACCGGGTATGTAAAGGCAGTTTTCAATCATACAATGTGTACTCTTAGTCTGACTTTTAGCGGTAGTCAACTGTCCCTGTTCTCCTCTTTGAATTGCCCTATTGAGTAAGGGTCGGTGCTTGCAAAAATGTCGAGCCGACGGGGTCAGGTACCAGTAGTGACAATAGCAAAGGGGGCTGGACACTAGTTGTGCGAGTGGAATGACCCAACTGGACCTAGTCAGCCCGAACCGTTTTGCGGTTCTAGAGGACCCTGAACAAGAAGAGGCAAAGATGCCAGATCTGGACACACTGCTGGAACCGGGAAGAGATTGCTCAGGATGAGTGTTTGGGTAACAAAGCCGAGGAGGGTGTAGTCAAGGAGAGAACCCCGAGGAGAAAGGGGATTTGGCCCGTAGCGAGGATCTGGGAAGAGGAGGGTCAACTTGAGGCAGTGACTGAGGGGGGACTTGTTCTGTGATAAACAATGACTTCCTAAACCTCAGGGCATCCAAAAGAGGTGAACCTGAGAAGAGCAGTAGTAAGAGTAAGCGTTCAAGTACTGGTGCTATGACCTTAAAGGTGGAAGATCCTCCCCTGGTTCGAATCACCCAGGAATGGAAGAGTGGGCGAACAAGATGCAAACCATATCATAAATGTTGAATTCCAAGAAAGAGGGAGGGGGGAAAGTAAAGGCCAAAGATTATATAAGAGCACAAGAGGCAGATTTGATTGGCTTGGTGGAAACCAAAGTGAGGAGTGGAAAGGCAGCCAGAATTACCAGATGCTTGGGAAAGAATTAAAGTCAATCCATTACTGTGGAGAATGAGTAAATAAGTTTGACGAGTGTAAGGGCTAGTAAGACCTACCCGCTTTATTGAGCATTTTCATTCACTGAAGTTAACTTGAACAAAATAAAAGTAAAGAAAGAAATTCATTGACTTCTGAAAAGGAGGTCAATTAAATGAGTACTAACTCTCTATTACTTTGTTGTACTGGGTTAACAAGAGCTGACCCTCTTTATTCACTACAGTCCCGGAACAGAACAATCTTGTGTCATAAGAAAAGCTATTATCCAAATCGAATTTTTCTTTATTTATTTATTTTTTATTACTGATGGGACGGAAAGAGATAAGCTATTTAATAAATATCTCTTTCTTTTTCACCAGAGTTACCTTATTCGTATGAAGAATTTGTCTGTATTTTCTTTTGAATAGACTGATCTTTCGTATGAAGATAATCTTGTATTTCGGATATTTCTTTCCTGTTTTGACGGTTTTGCACGAAGCAGCACTACTCATGGAAATATTCAGAGGCTTAGTATCAACCCATGCGCCATGTTTATTATATACTAAGGCTCTCCTGGTCTCAGGTTTCAGCCCCCATCTTGTATGTTATCCGTTCCACGCGGACTTGTTTTAGGCCAAATCACCCGGAATAAGTTCCACCTCTACCTCTTGTATACGAGATGGTCGGTACTGACTCAAACCACTCTGAAGTGGCATGTCTTTTTAGCAGGCCCCTTGAACTTGTTTACTGGAATCGGCACCCCTCTCCGGAATCCATAACCACCAGTTGTAGTTGTGGTGGAAGCAGCAGTCAGTCCTTTCTCCCGGGGTCCCGAACTGGATCTTTTCTTTCTCGGGCGCAGTAAAAATAGATAGGGGGTTCTAGATAAATAGACAAAGAAAGGAGGGCTACAACGCTGGCTAAACGGTTACCCGAATGGTGATAGACCCGCAACCCCCTAATAACCAATGCTTTTAGGGAATCGACTACTTCGAAGACTAGAAAGCTAGCACAGAATAGCTACTTTACAGAATACGGATGTAGTACTGAACAGCTAATGGAAAGTTACGAGAGTAGATGGAAAGGCACGAGATCTACGGGCTAAGAGATTTTTCCACCTCAAGCCAAAGGAACTTGCTGATAGACCAATCAATGGTGAAACAAGACCTGTAAGCACATAAACTTGATAGCCCTTGCTTTGGGAGGGAGTTTAGCAATACAAGGATTAGCTCCTGAATGAAAGGCTTACTGAAAGTCTTATGCCTTAGGTGAAAGACTCCAACCACTCGATACAATACTGAGAACACAAAAAATCCTTACAAGAAAAGGATACTTTACATCGTAAAATGAACCAACAAATCAAAATTATTACTTGATAAAGGCGGGACTAATCTCTTTCGTGCGTTCTTCTGATCTCTCTCTGCCAGGTACCAGACCGGGTCTTAGTTCCTATTTTTTTTAGTCATTAGTGCCTTTAGCTTTAAAATGAATCTCAGATGTCCGCTCACAAAAGTCATTTATCGAGGAAGATGAATTGAATGTGCAGCTTTTTCTTCTATAGCAGTCGATTTTGTCCCTCACCCTCTTCCATGCCAGTGGGGTGATAAGTTTAGCCTGTATGGGCTAAGTCCCACAGCAAGGTCAACTATGTTCATTTTTAGATTGCTAAGATGCCGATGGTAAAGAAATTCCAATCAAAGGTACCCTAACCTTATCGGATTTTGCCTTCAAACCTCAACTCAAAAGAGCTCCTTCTTGCTAACAGTCTTCGCTTTGAAAGCGGGAGAAGTGCCCGGCATACTTTTAGAAAGAAGGATATGGCATCGAAGAAGGAGGATCCAGTGAACTAGAAGAAAACGAATAAGTCCAGGTTAATAGGAATCCTTCTTCCACTTACTTAGATTGGTCCTCTTCAAGAAATAAAACAAGTCTCAACTTGGAACTTTTCAACTTCAGTCACTTCCGTTAAGCAATCCAGGTAAGCATAGCTAGATTAGGTTCTTCTCTTCAAAAGAGTTCAACTTTCTCTCGGCTGAAGCTATCATTGGTATTCACCGACTTAACGGATCTTAATAGGGGCGAATCCACTGTCTTGAATGAGTCAAATTCTCAGTGAGATTCTGGTAATTTAAAACTATGGGTTGGTAAGGGTTCTATTCTAATAAGCACTGTATATTCTTGTAATCAAAGGCTGACATAGCCAAATTCTAACCGAGAACCGTGTGGTTTGGGCCTACTGATCCGGGCCGACTTATATTCTATTTTTGGTTAGCGGATAGCCTTTTTCTAAGCCCACCCTCCAGTACTAGCCTTAGCAACGAGGCAGCAAAGAGAGCCTTTCCAGCAACTGGAATTGTTTGTCGCTTCGCACCTTGACGTTTTCTCCGCTCGGGAGAGGAAAGACCGGGAAGCCCTGCTCCGTACCCGAATAGAATCGTAAACAGAGGATTTTTACAGCGGTGGCACCATCTATCCATGAGAAGAGAGGGTGTACATCCTTTAACAGTAGACTAGTTCATAGTATGGTCAGTCACCATGAATTCCTTCGAATCACTACTGGAATATAGCAACTAGAAAGAAAAAAGCTGAGCAAGGAAATGCGTCAAGGGCATTTCTTTCTCAATGGCAGTAGGAAAGCCTACTTGAGTAGTGCGTTGGATCTACACTTGGACAGCTTCATCGAGACTTCACATACGTAGATTGCCATGTTTATATCCGAAACGCAACACCTACTGATGTTTGCTTCCAGACTGAAATCTTTAACTATAAGAAGGGAATCGATTAAAGCCAGATTACCACCTATGGTACACTAAGAATTTAATACTCAATGAGAAAAGGTGTTAACTAAATAGAAAAATCCCGATTTCGATCATCTTTGACGCCTCCTCCGTGCTGAGGGTTCAGCTCACCATATTCGGTTCTTGGTAATGCCATCTGTCCTTTTGCACCTCATCCGCCGTCTCCACAAAGAAAACTTGTCTAAAGACTAGATGCTGTAGGGTACGTCTGCTCCTCCACTACGTCGTGCCTTTACGTCAAGAGGTGGTCGTGGCTTCACCCGACCGGAACCGAATCTGTGTAATCAAGTTTCATGCTCGAGCTCTAGGAGAATGGTGATCCCGTGGAAAAGGAAAATCGACACATATGAAGTCAACGGCAAAATTACTTTTCATTCGTTGTATGGACCTCAACTGGCTCTACCTGAGAACATAACGAAAGTTATTTATATATATATATAAGATGATCCGTGATTACCGATTCTGAAGAATCATGACAGATTTGTTCGGGAGGAAAAAGAAGAGATTCGAGGTTGGTTGAGATGCTCCTGTGGCTGATAATGGGAGCGGCAGCTGGACAGATCGATTTGGATATGGAGGTCCTATCCGGCTCGATGGACGTCTCATTTGATCCTGGTTTTGTCAATGATGGAGATTCAGAGATAGGGACAGGTACTAGGGGGGAAAACTAGTGGAGTTATTGCTTTCAAGGTTCTTACGCATTGGAACAAATGAAGTGAAGATTTTCAAAAGACCCAGCGTCAGATGGAAGCTCCGGGTCCGCTTCCCTACTAATGGAAATGATGAACGGATAGACTCCGTAGCCCTTGGATCAATAAGGGGAACAAAGAGATTGAGTAGTTGGTGGGACCGATGAAATAGGGAAAGATGGCTGACACCGAAACGAGGGAACTATTTGGTGCCCTTTTCGCCTTCTATATAGCAATTCCTTGCATTTGACCTGAAGAAATACGGGGATTGATTGACTGAATGAGATGGTATCCACTTCCACCAGTTGGTGTTCTTTGGCGAAGGGAAACTACGAATTTGGATCAGAAGTAGCTCATTAGCTACTAGGTTCAGAGGGCTAAAGAGAAGGTGGGGATTGCCTTTTCTTTTTTCAGAAGATGGGGTGGATTGATTGGCTCTTTTATCCCGAGGTTTTATGGCAAGCTCGAGCCTAGCTCCCAGGCATTGGATATGGAAATGCAGGAGAGGTGGTCAGAATTAATTGGTGGTTCGTGATTAGCCCGGGATCGGGGGTGAGAGCGTTAGAGCCAGCCTCTTGTTTCGATCGGAAAGAAGACTTGGAGACATTGAAAGATATGGTTTAGATCAACAGCCGATTCATGGCAGAGATAAAAGTTTAAATGAAATTCTAAAAGTTCAGGTGATTTGCAAACATTCCACCTCAAGTCAATCAATAGTAAGCTGAGACGGCACGGGTCTTTTTGTGGGCCCTTTTCCTTACCAGCAAATAAGGGAATTCCAAGATCGGGGACATCTGCTAGAGCTCGCAATTGACATTTCACTAAGTTTTTTAGAGATTCCGAGAGTTCGACTGACTAAGAGGCTTTCACCGAGGTCTATTTTTTACTTTTGGTGGTAACAACAGAGTGATCCTCTGTTTACGTCCTAGTAAACTTGGGGAAAAGGAGTAAGCATACATATCGGAAAGCAAAGATGCCACCTCTCGTTATTGATTTACTTGAGAGAACTCAGTCCTTGGCTTATGGTGCAGGAAAACCGGTAGTTAAAGAAGTGCTGGTATGCCCTTCATTAAGAACTCAAACTTCTGAACCCCTTTCTTGTTCTTTGGTTGAGAATACAGAATATTCTCACGAACCGAAGGAAAGGGCGGAGATTCACTAATAACTTCTTATCAGACAGACAAAAGAAAGAGGGCAGGCGAGAATAAATAATAGAATAGGAGAACTCTTCGATCGGAGGCAGATTCCGAGTTGGTTAGTTTGACTTCTTCTCTTCTCCCTACGTACTATCCTTACCAACAATGGGTTGTGTTGTACTTTAAAGAATTGCTATAGCCCAAGGTTTAACATTGATCCATCCCACGAACAATTAATTTCTTAGGACATTCAACATTTACCGGAAGTTACGACTTCCTCTCGACCGGGAATGCTATGTGTAATGATTCCCCCATTCACGATAAATAATAAATAAAAAGAGAAAAGGAAAAGCCATTCCATTTTGAAAAAAGACCCACACCCAAGTTCCATAGCTTTTTGTTCACTATCCCGATCATGATTTTCCTACCCCCAGAGGGAAAGGTACTTCCCTTTTGGGCCGGTTGTGGGCAAGGAGGGATGTCCTTGATTTGAAGAAAACTGGGATGTTAGGTTGCAAGGCCGCAATTAGCCTAATAGAAGAAAATCATAAGCTTGAAGAAAAGAGAAAAGAACCCTTGGATGATGCAGGCATCAGAGGTTTGTGGGAAAACTTAGATGTTCTTTTAATTGAATTGCAATTAAACTCGGCCCAATCTTTTACTAAAAGGATTGAGCCGAATACAACAAAGATTCTGTTGGCCCGAATGACCCCTTCTCATAATGAGAATGTATATAACCCTATTCCGGCCTGGTCCAGTATGGAATGAACTTATAATCTTGGATTCAACTCGATCATCAGATTATAAGTTCATAACCCTAGCCCATTCCCATTTTGGGCGGAACAGATCTACTAGGCGGTTGCAGCAGCTTGCTTTTTGATTCAAATTTCGCAGGAGGTCAACCTGCAGTGGACCAACCTGCCAACCTTCCTCCCAGCCCTGGCTGGTCAGGGGACATGAGAGGCGGTGGTTTACCCTGCTGCGGATGTCAGCGGTTCGAGTCTGCTTATCTCCAACTCGTAATCTTCTCGAAAGCACTATGCATAGTCAGTATAGGGCATCGTTCTACTCCTTTTCTTCTTCCTCAAGACCTTGAAAATAGGCTCACAAAAGGGAGTGAGATGTTACACCCCGTAAGATTCCCGGCATCTAGATGGCCTATTCGCACGTTGGTTAAGCATATTTGGAAGCCATACGTGCTAGGAAAAGGCCCGGGAAA
>JACEIK010001944.1:68501-82179 GCA_018107945.1 Datura stramonium
TGGTTAAGTCGTGTTTGGTATGCCTGGATGATACCATGACTGACAGTACGACCCGCAGGATGGTACTACGAGTCGTGGTATGCGAGTCGTGGCCAGATTCAAAAGATTGAAAAGTGGTGAGGTGACCACGAGTCGTGACTTCGTGGTACGAGTCGTGGTCGGGGCCAAATCTGTTTTCCAGGGAAATTTCATTAAGGGCAAATTCGACTTTTCTACGCTTTTGGACCCTAAACCACGTCGTTTTGAGGTCGGGACAGGGTCTTTTAAGGAGGAAAAACTCATGCTAAGTCTCATTTGGCATTTGCAAGAACTAGAGAAGGGAGTAGGAGGAGATTCAAGGGTTCTTCAATTCTTCAAGTTTCCACCTAGGGTTCTTCAAGAGAGTTATGAATCACGAAATTCCAAGTATGTGGGGTTTTGAATGGGTAGTTTGGTCCCTACTCATGCTCAATTTCTCCCTAATTCTACGTTTAAGTTACAAATTCTTGATGGGTCATAACCCAAATGCATGTTTCCTCAAAAATCGATATGAGCATGTTGTAGTATGACTAAAATCATGGGTTTCAAATTATTGAGCTGTTTTCACTTATTTTATTCAATATTTGATGATTTAAATCCTTAAAAGCATATGTGCCCAAATCATGGGGCTTTTTAGTGAAATTCATGGTTATGGTGATTTCTCAAGCATGATACGAACTTATGAATTTTAAGTATGTTTTCAATTACTCATGTTATTATAATCATGTTTCCTATAAATTTAAGCATTTCATGTATGATTGACACTATGGGCAATGCCCACATGTCACTTATGATTTGTGAACTATGATTTTGGCCGATTCACGGGCCCAACTCCATGGCTAGTATTACGAATTCTCAAGCACGTTATGATTATCACGATTTAACTAGCCATGCATGTCATGTCTGAATTTCTATGAGCACGTTGCATGTTTTGGGAGTAATACTTAACACCGAGTAGGTTCGGGGCCCAGGTTACGCCCCGAATCTCAAAACTACATGCCACCGTAGGTTATGCTTGGGACCTCCTCAGTGACTGTCCCTTATGCCCTACGGGGCCTTCACGAGTGATATCACGTCTTTCATGGTTCATACCCTTGGCAAGGTATGGACGACCTCCCAACTAGGTTTACAGATCGGGCTCCATATGTACTCATATGGAGTATGTCGATTGTAGAAATCTCCCTTTGTTCCTCATGGTTTTAATGCATGTATGATTATGTTCTTTTGGCTCAAGTTATGTTTTATGAAATGTTTTTCTCACATGTTACGACTACGACAGGTACGAATATTTTGGTAACCTTGAGCCTCACGATATATTTACGATTTCAGTCTTATGATCATGATGTCCCCACTCCTATAACTATTATGGTTTAAGTATTGTTTTGCATACCTTACATACTCAGTACCTTCCAAGTACTGACCCACACATTTTCAGGATCCGTTACGCAGGTTCAGCATCGTACCTAGCTTGCCCTTAGTTCTGCTCTCAGCTCTCAGTGGTGAGTCCTCATGATTCGAGGGCTTCATGTTCGGACCTTGTTTATCTTTTGTTTTCAGAATGTTGGGGGTTAGTTGGGTTCTTGTCCCTTCAACCCGTCTGTTATGATTAGAGGCTTTCAGACCTATTTGTAGTACTTCAGCCATTTATGTTTGGATCATGTAATGTTGTTTCTTATATCTCATGTTATGATTTTCAGTTAGTTCATGATTTTTAAGTTAGGTCTTCCGCCTAATGTGTATGAATTAGATATATGCTCAACGCCATGGGTTGACTTGGAGTCTTTCGGGGCTCCTTGTCCTTGTCTACGATCCGGGTGTACTCTCGAGTGGTGACACTAGTGGGGCCACATTCCACGCCTTGTGTTGTCGTCCTCTTCTTCAGCTCTTCCTACATTCCGACATAATAAAATATCTTTTGTTATACCAACTATCACCCAAATTACCCCAAACCAATTAAGATTTTCAAACCATAACCTCAAAATTACCTGATGAGGAGTGAGGCAATGATCAACATCTTCACTCAAACACCCATATAAGACCGCCGACATAAGTGACCTTCCTATTCCTCAAATTCTCAGCCGTCAAAATCACCTTTGTAGCTTCTAATCAAGTGAAGAAACACATATTACACAGAACTTCAGGGATCCATGTCAAACTGTGTAATTTAGCCTCTTTAGCTTACTTCTTTTCCTTCCATTTTCACTGTTACATTGCTTTACTGTTCATCCATTCTACAACATTTGGTATCAGAGTAATTCTTGAGCTCTGTGGGTTGAACTGTGGCTAACGATATGACTGATATTAAATCTATGTTTGAGAGAAAGATATGGTGATTGCTACTTTACAGCGAGGCAAACTCAATTGGAGAATCAGCATGAGAAGGCCTTTACTGAGTTGAAAGACTCCATCAATGAGGTAAGAAGATATGACAGGGGAAAGAACTTGGGAGTACCGGATGCTGGAGGAGCAAATAGAGAAATCTACAGTCCATCTGGAAACCCCATGGCTTGGGTACCCCATGCCTGAAGAGGCCCAACCTTTGGACAGTATACTCTCCAGGGGATATGCAATGGGAGTTAGCCCATTACCACCCTCCTCAAACTTGGTTGAGAATGTGTCAGTTCATACCCCACAGTGGGACAAACACAAACAGGAATGCCAGGAGGAGCTAATGTTGCAGGAGCTCAGCATGGCCATAACCACCAGGGATCTACCTCCATGACAAGAATGACAAAAATGGAGTTCCCAAGGTTCAATGGCACCAGCTTGAGTGCTTGGTTATGCAAGGTAGAGCAGTTTTTCTCCTTAGATGAGAGCCTGCAATCAGAGGGTTAAGGTATCCTCCATTCACTTCATCACATAGCTATTGAATGGCACTTAGCTTATATGAGGAGTAGAGCTCATCTACCTTATCCATCTTGGGAAGAGTATGTATATGCATTTATGGATAGGTTTGGGATTGAGTATGCAGATCCTATGGCTGAAATTAAGCTAGTTAAATAAACTGGTTTAGTGGAAGAATACTAAAAGGAATTTGATAGGATAATGACTAGGTTGATGCTACTGCCAGTATGCAATCAGTGGTTTCATTACTGGACTCAAACCTGAAATAGGTTTTACAGTGAAGAACCACAGGCTTTATTCTCTTCCCCATGCTTGTCAACTACCTAGGAACACTGAGTCTCAAGTAAATGCTCAACTTAAACTGACCAAATCCTCCATGTATAGTGCCAGTGCATCTTCTCAATCTAAAGGAGGCTTCTCTTCACAGTCGAGAGGTGGATCTTTTCTCAGAGTAGAGGGGGTGCTTATGGGGGAACTTCAGGATGGCTAACCAACAAGAGGGATGAGAACTTACCAAGGAAGGGGTGTGGCTAATTTTAACAGGAACACTACTAGAAGGCTCACTTCAGCTGAAATGAGTGAGAAAAGGCAAAAGGAATTATTTTTTTTTAATGAGAAGGCCAGACTTCCACAAGCAGCTGCATTTGCTGGAGGTTCTTGGGGAGCAAGAGCAAGGAGCAGGAGAGGGTTCTGAGGTACAGGAGGTAGTGGATGTAAGGGAAGATGAGCAAGAGGAGAAATGTGAGATTTCATTCCATGCTCTTACTGGTGTTCCAGGTTTCCACACTCCAAAGAGTGATTGGTTACAATGATAAGAGACTCTCACCGGAGTTTGAGGGTCTATCGGAAACAGTCTCTCTGCCTCTAAGGTAAGGGTACACTCTATCCTCCCAAGACCCCACTCTATGGGATTACACTGGGTATGTTGTTGTTGTTTGTTGTACCAGAGTCCGAGCAACTTAGGTTGCAAGATCCCTGTCATATGTCCAATTTTCTTTTGCAATTCTTGGATGATCATAGTTGTTGGACTTTATTTTAGAGTAATCTCATTGCCTTGATTTGGTGAAGAATTCACAATCTACAGTACTTACACTTCCAGAGAGCATATTTGGAGACTGTTGTCGTGTTGTGGGAAGAAAAAACGATGAGTTTTAGGCCTAAAATCTAGGGTTTCTAAACTTTAGTAATTTATATACATGGGATATATTTGTGATCTAATGATTCTTAACGGGTTAATGACTAAAGTAATAAGGAAATGAATAGACATCCCCCCGCACTGTTCAAGTCGTTAACTATAAAATTCCAGATTGTTCCCCAAACTTAATCCAATAACCCTGTACCAATAAGCCCATTTTGTGTTGGGTTATTGGTTGCGGTTCAGTTTTGAACGCACCTACTTAAGATTCAGCACAACCTTACATCCCTGCCGATTGACTCACAATTACCATCAACCTGCCAACCCATGCATCCATGACTCTTTTTTAACACTCGCACAGCCTGTGCCAAGAGAGTCTTCATCAACTCGTTTTCGGTATTCATTTTTACTTCATAAATATAAGCTGAAAATTTCCAGCCACTTTAGTTATATCTATCTTTTTATACAAACTTGGAAATCCATCTCACTTTCATGCCTGGTACTCTATAAAAAGCACGAATATCAGTTTGACCTATAAAAGAAGTTTCAGATATCCAATTTGTATTCTTGTTGGTTCAAATTAATTCCTATGTATGTTAGATACATGAAAAATGTACTTTCTTCAGCTAAGAATCTATAAACACTAAACCAATGAGGGTGTATTACTGCCATTCTGCCAAGTTTATTCCGTTGTTACATGTTAAGAAAATTTGTGCCAGAAGCAAAACTAAAAAATGGATTTAGTTTCAGAAAGGTGGACTTTGCTCATAATTCAGAAAGAAGAAAATTTGGGTCCATTTGCAGCTCCTATTTTTATTTTTTTTGCTTGGAGAAATCCAACATGATAAGTTCCAAAGCGAATTATCTAACTTAACCAAACTTCCCAACACCAAACCTGAACCAAACTAATTTCAGTTTGGTTTCAATTTTCCCTTTTACCAAACTGATCGAATCTCCACCCAAACATCTCGGACAAGTTATAGAATTATTTGTGAAAATGAAATGCTGATATCAATCAGAGCCTCAAACAAGGCAACTTCAAAGTAGTTATGATGATACTTCCCGTGTACAAAGATACCATAGGTGACTTCCCCAGTGTATATGACCTTTCTTCAATTGTGATTTACATCACTATTTGAAAAGCTTAAATGCCTGACATTCACTAGGGATAAATGTAACAACCTGATCCTCCGTTTTGAGTTTTAGCGCCTCATTTCCTTCGAGATTCATATGATTTTTGGGACCTGAGGAACTTGGGGGTCTCTCAGTGCATTTGGAACCACGTGTAATGATACAGATTTTTGTGGTGCAACTTCATGCAGCCTTAAGGCGTGATTGCGGTAAAAGGATGGCGGCTGATACTTCCTTATCGCAATTAAGAAGGGGACCATCTGGGTTTCTTCAGCACAATCACGGAGGTGGGATGCGATTGCGTAGCTTGGCTACCTGGCTGACTACTGCAATCGCAGTGCCTCGGTGCGATCGCTTTGGATACTGAGTTCGAGTATAAAAGCTGAGAAGAAGAGATTTCAATCATTATTTCACCATTTTTTAGGTTTTTGGAGGTCAAACTAGAGTTGATTTTTAGCAAGGATTCTGATATCTAAATGGGGATAACTAAGTAAGCGTTTGGTCAATAGGATTTGGGACCCGAATTTCAAGTTTTGATTTGATATCAAATTTTGTTTATGAAATCTGCACAAAATTTCAACTTCAATTTCAAATCTCAAATTCCTCAAAAAGTAGGATTTCAAATATTTCATATTTCAAATTTCTTTTAAATGTAAAAATTGACCCATAAGTTTATAATTTACAAAACAACACCCATCATTTTAAATTTAAAATAGACTCATGCTCGACATGAGGAGATTGTCCGTACCATATGAAAAGATTATATTAAAGAATAGCTAGTTGCTACTATTTTTGACTAGTAGATCTTTGTAAAATTATGTGCATTTAAAAGTTCGTAATAGCATGTAATTTGAAGTATTTATATATAAAAAGAACATAGGGATATGCAACACATTAATGTGGCGCATTAGAATATTTTGATACCTTGTTTATGAACTATGATTTGCTCATTTAGTAAAGATTGTATAAGAGTTGGGAAAGTTCTGATAATTTTCACAAATTGAGGAGCTTTTACATTTACGAGAAAAAAATACAACTTAAGAAATCCAAATTGCATGTCCAAACAAAATTTCAACTTCGAATCAATATGATATCAAATCACTGTCCAAACAAACCCTGTGATCTAGACACTCAATTACCCATTGATTGTTAAACCTAAAAACTTGAATTTTGAAGAGCAATTTAGGGATTTTGGACTAAGCCCTAGAAATGGAAACTTGATGAGTTGAGCTAGTAAACAAACTTGAAATGAAAATTTAATTACAAATCTAGAATCATGGGGTTATGAGTACCCAAAAACATAATTTATTTAGAGGTTTGACCATATAGGCTCAGGGTTGGCTTTTTGGGTTGACTTTTGGGTTGATGGTGCTTTAAATTATGGAATTGAGTTTAATAGCATTGTCTGACCCCATTAAGTATGATTTTGGCTAGAATTAATTGATGCATCCGAGTGTGGAAAAGCAGTTTTGGAAGGTTGAAAGCTTACTTGGACCAAGGTAAGTTAAGAGTTTGATCTCAATAAGAGAGTTTTTTCAAATTAATGATGTTCTAATTGTATCGAAGGTGTGGAGCTAACACATATATGGCATGACGAGCATATATACGATTACCTAGTGGCTAATGGGCTTTACTTGAATGCTAAGTGTTCTGTATTACTTGTCGTATATGAGTTGTGATTATCTTTGCATACTATATGTTTATATATCTTGTTGATGACTTAGGTCTATTCACATGCTAGAAATGTATCATTTATCTCTGTATAAGTTGAATCTCATATAACGACTTTCATGTGACATGCACTATTTTGTTTTAGTACCACTCCTTACTTTGTGATATTTTATTACTATGGAGTTGTGGGTGGACATTGAGAACAGTGAGAATAGTGTTCGGTTTTGACATGGTGATGAGGACTATTGAGAGTCCGATGGATACACAAATATGAGGACTATTCTGAGTCAGTTTCTGACATCATGATATGGGGACCGTTGAGTCCATGGGATCATTGATATGATCTTGTTGGCACGGGTGGATTTGGATCTGTCCCTCCTAAGTCACCGACTTGATACCTCCCATGTGGTGTGCATGTTGGTTCTGGTTTGCTCAGAGTGGTATTGTGGCATGTGGTATTCTGGTTGTGGCATGTGGGCAGATGGATGTCAGTTAATGAGAGTGGTATTGTGATTTGAGGCAACTGGTGGAGCGTCGTACTTATAAAGTTTGGATCTTTACTGTATTTCATGATTGATTCGTGAATATTATTTGTGTTTTTAATGCATATCTCTTGTGCTTCACCTGTAAAATTGAACTTGTTGAGTTATTATACTGCATGGAGTATATTTTCTTGTTGCTTTCTTATTTTATTGCACAGGGTCATGGTAAAACGGTTGTTTTGTTTAATGCTTGTCCGTTGTCATTACTCTCTTGAGGCAGTCAATGATACTTATTGAGTACTCCCCGTACACAGCCCTTCCTTTTCCCGCACTATGTGCCCAGATTAGAATTTGTGTACCAGTGCTCCCCGAGAGTGATTCTTGTGGTGAGTTAGATAGTTTGTGGTAGCTTAGGGTTTCATTTTTGTTTTATTCTCTTTTGATACAGATTTTGTACTTATTTCGGACAATGTTACATTATTCTTACTCTTAGATGCTCACCTGTTTCAGGACCATATTTGGATTGCTTTCGCATTGTTTTTATCCATCAGACTTTGTTATTATATGATTCCATGATTTGGACTCCATTTCTAAATTCTAATCATTGGGAATATGTCGAGTTGATTACCGAATCATTGGTTTGCCCAACTTAGGATCGTTGGATGCCAACACAGCTTAGGTGAATCTTGGTCGTGACAATAAAGATGTATGGCCAAATTAGATTGACTTCTTTTGAAGTAGGGAAGTTCAAAACTAAAAATGAACTTTTTTTAATCTCAAAATGAACCTTTTTTTTAAATCTAAAAACAAACTTATCAGTAAAAGAAAGAACAGACAATGTTTTTCATTTCATATAGATTCTTGAGACAGCAAGAGATGGAAATCACTACAGCTGGTTTAGCATGGAGCATTAATAAGCGATAACTGCAAATATCAGTGGGCAGACTTCAGCTCCAACTTTAGACTTGTTTCTAAATTATAAATACATGAGCCCACACCATAGCACCTCGCCAGGCATTATTATACAAACAACACAAACACACACTTCATCATTTTGCAGAAGCCTTTTGCATTATGCATAAACATATATCACTAAAATATGCAAGAATAAAGATACACATGTTAATAGCCGCCTTCTGAAGATTTATGAAAACCAGAAAAACCTCTAACCTGTCTTTGTCTTCGACGCTGCAATATACTGATACCCCAAGCCATGATGAAGCAAGGTAGAAGAAAACCAGCAGCACGGAGCAAAAAAAGCTGTGTCAAGGATCAACAAGATCATTAATGTCACACATTATCTACTTCTACGGATGTGTCACGAAGTCACCATAGAGAAGAGGTATAGTTTCATTTTATTATCCACTTACAGAGAAAAAGGCAGAAACATCATCGTCATCACCTTCACCATTTTCAAAAGCATGCCTCAGTAATAGGAGGGCCATTAACTGCAGTACAGAACACATCATTCAATAAGGTTACCAAGATCATAACACAAGCTTCAAAATAGAGTACAAATGGCTAGAAGTGAGAACGAAGGGCCAACCAAAAAGCAAAGACTAAATGCATGATTTCATTACCACATCCACAATTTTCTGACACATATTAAAAGATCCTTACCTAGTTTTCCTAATTTTGACATCCCTAAACGAACAGGAATACATTCCCTACACACACTGAAGACCTTTTAGCACATTCAGGCAAAAAGTGAATGTCATCTCTGAACATTTTAAGACCAGAGGAGAAAAGAGTCGTAAGTAGAAAAAAGAGGGGGGGGGAATAGAGAACAAGAGCATGAATTGCAGCATGGGATCTTCACTCTCCACCTCCGTACTGCGCACTTTTCCATTTTAAGACAAATGAGCATGAAAGTATGCACAGACACTGGTGGACGCATTCTTTAATCTTCTTTATCAGGGAAGGGAGCATAAGTTCAGATTAATTTTTTTTTTTTTTTTGGAATACTCCGGAGAAGAAAATCTTCCCTGCCCTTTTTCTCTAAAATCAGGGACATAATATAAGAATGCAATTTCCATGAAACCCGATCACTGTATTCCTCCAACTACACTCAGATCTCGTCTTAGGTACCGTTATGTCACTACTTAGCAGGAAATTCCAATTTTCAAAAAACCAAGGAGGTATTCTCCTCCCCAAAGGAAGAATTCCTAATCTTCTTGATATCAGCCATATGAATGGTTTCTAATGCATCCTCCCACATTACCACTATCCTATAGTTAGCAAGTAACAACAGAACAAGTTTTAACTACGTCAGATAGTTACAGTAGCTCACAAATAAAGCAGCAGAACGACAAAATGCAGCTCCACTAGCACTTGCATCAGCATATTCATCATTGTCAGCCTCTTGAAGCTGGCGTTCTGTGACAGCCATCGAAAGAAGTTGAGGGTCATTTAAGCCAAGCTGAGTGCCAGCCACTGTCCAGCCACCACTGAGAAAGAAAAAGATTCACATGGATAAATCCATTATTGACATAGAACACAAGATTTTCAGCTAATCAGATCAAAAAGGCATGCTAACATGTTTGGATTGATCTAGGACCACAAGAGTACTGCAAGTGGAGAAGCATCAATAACCAATAACACCACCAAAGAAGAAGGAAGGAAAATTATACACACTGCGGTCCACTAATCATTGGAAGAAGCAAGGGCTCAAAGATGGTGTTAACAAAAAAAACTGGAGCCAAGAAAAAGGATTCTCCAGATTAACGAAGAACAAACTATGCACTAATTGAGTACTTTGAGGAAAACTGAAAGATAAAAAGTTCAACATGTCATAAAATCCTTAAAATGAGAGGAAAAAGGTTTTGATGTCTATTCTAGTTCAGCTTGCTGTATCTATGCTTCTTAAGAAGCTGCTCTCCTTGGTGAACCAAAATAAACTAGTTCATGTTAGTGAGATCTTTCTTTTCCTCTCCTTTTTTTAAAAGGACTGGATAGGCCTGAGTCTCACTTTCAATTTCAATACAATAAACATCAATGCAATAACGAAAATGAATGGAAATTCTTTTACATGGTAAGCATTGCCAATCAGTATCATACGCTGATGGCAATTCAACAATGAATAACATGGATCGACTTTAGTTAGTGAAGAATTTCTGTTCTCCACTGTAAAATTATAACTAATCCTAGATAATCAACTGAAAGCCTAGAATATCATACAATCAAATAAAGGAAAGATCTAAATACAAACAACTGAAAGCTTATATTCCCGAGATTTTATACACACCCACGTGTGTATCTCAAAGTACAAAACAACTATACCTCATTCCCAAACAATTTTGGTTGGCAATATGAATCCTCACTAACCTTGTTTATCAATCTAAACTCATCTCAGGCCAACATTATACAAAATGAAAATAAAAAGGTACAAGAAGTTCTCTGTATTTTCTAATGGCATGTAAATCTCTAATAGAGCTAAAAAAACCTCCTAAATACCTATATTGAAATGTAAATACCAAAAATCTCACATACAGAAACACTCTTTAAGGACTAAAAGGAACAATTGGAACAAGGATTCAAAATTAGATATACCAAAAAAGGAAATGAGTATGATTTGACAATACCTGATGTCAATGACAGTTTCTTCAGAGGGAGGAGGCAGTGGTGGAGCAGTATATCCAGGTTGGTAGGGCTGCAGTGAGAGAATTATCTAAGCAAACATGTCACTTTGCACAAATTACTTAGTGTGACAGTACAAGAAACTCTTTTAGGGAGTGGCCCCTGACATCTACATTTGTTATCGAAGCACCCAGATTTCTGAAGGGTTAACAAAATGGAAAAGCAAGGCATGATTCATCTGCTGCATAGCTGGGAAGCCTCCTAAACCAGCAATGCAAGCGCATTGAGAAAGGGACACACAGGTACATATCAAATAATTTTGAAGCCTATCAATCTATCTCAAAATCCCTCAGTCACTCACTCACCCTATGTCCAAAATTCTTTTGGCATGGGAAAAATTCTCGTTACTTGAAATTCAAAATGCCATCAGGTGATTAATAAGGATCCGATAGATTACCTGATGGCAGATCTCGCAAATTATATCTCCCTTCTCATTGCACCATCTCTGGACACATTTCCTATGAGCATACTGAATATGTGGAAAATTGCAGGCAGTAGACAAGAGAAAGAAAAGAAACAGTTAGTCGTTCCGTGAAAGCCCATAAGTATACAAATGGCAGATAAAACATGCTCATCTATAATTCTAAAACTTTGATATTTAAGGCTAATTCAAGGGAAGTAAAACCAATCAATCAATGAATACATCTCGATCCCACATTATACAAAGTCAACTAAATGAGAATCCTCCATATTTTAAGAATTATAAATTAAATTAGTACACGAAATCATTTTGCAACTAGACAAAGGCAAAGCATTCTTCAGCTTTAGTAGGTAATTTGAGTAAATAAGTCTTCTATCTTATGCTTTGCACACAAACACCCAACTATATACAAACAGGACCGTGGATCTCCCATGGGACTTCAAAACAGTTGACAAGCAGGAACATGAACATTGCAACCTGCGCATAAGCAATGGTGTTAAATGTGTTTTTGGTGTAGAAATGTAGTAAATATCTTCTTCACTTTGCGAGACCTATTCAGAAGTTGCTTGCTAACTCCTAAACAAGTAGTCACTTTACTTCAGAATTACTGACAGGTCTTTTTTTTAATAACCATGGTGTCCGGGCTAACTTTCACGCACCTCGACTAATACCATGGGATACCTTCCACGTCCCACCAGCAACAGTTACCAGATAACTTTATCCACCAAGGTTAGGACAAATAACTCTATCAACCAAGGCTGGGACAGATGGAAAAAATCACCTACTATTTTGGTTTCTGACAGGTCTGAGAGTGAGATAACAAAGTATCAATTGCAACAACTACCAAACCTGACTAATATTTGCTTGATGTTATTGAATCAAACCAAAGAACAAGAACGACTGCAAAAGGAAATTAAAAAGAAAAAGCAAAGCAACTAGCTCAAGGATAACTATGTTCTTCAATAGCCAAATAAAAGAACCTAGGTGCACAACAACTAAAAGGAGATTAGTGTCCACAGCAGGAATACAAGAGTGGTTAATATTTATGCCTATTACCAAAAAGGAGCAGGTACAAAATATATAAGCAGATTACCCTTACCAACAAATAATTACAACTAGAGATACTATGCGAGACTTAGTTGGGTGGAAAGCACAAATTATAAGCTTCTGTTTATGTCAATACCTGATAATCTCAAGTTCTTCAAAAAAAATTAAAATACTGATCCTAGAAAAATTCAACTTTAGACAAAAATAAGATCAACATGATTGACTTTTACATGCAAAAGCACCACTGGTATCAATATTCAGTAGCTCAGTTAACAACAAGAGCAAAAAGTAACAACTTTACAATGATACCTTCAAGCTACCACTACAACTACAAGGAATCTCCAAATTTTTAGCACTATCTTCTTCCTGGCAAATTCGGCATTCCACAGCCTGAACTAATGGCTCTTCTTCACCTCCGGCTTCTGATTCTTCTTCGTCCTCACCCGAGATTGATGGGAAAACTCGGTGAGAGTACGAACTGCCCCCTAAGGATCCTGCATCCTCAGCATCTTGCAGTGAGTGTGAGGATTCAGGGGTGAGGAGACCATCAGCACATAGAACCGAGTGTCCTCCCATTAGAAGTTCACTGATGCTTCCTAAAATCACCAAACACCAAAAGCCATCTCACACACATAACAAAAGGAAAAGAAGAATAAAAAACATAGAGAAACACAGTAGTCACAAAGTATACAAACGTCAAATTCAAGGCTAGTAGGCCTATTGAATATGGGAGAATATAGGGTTGGGTAATCTATTTTACCTTTGTATGGCATTGCAGGGTGCTGCCGTCCCTTTTGTCTGGAAACATTTAGGCACATGTTTCTTACATTAAAGACTTCTCTGACACTTTTTTTATTAATGACACTGTAATGACACAATTGTTGGCAAAATCTTCAAGTTTGATTTCCCGAAAAAGAAATCTCACAGCTAAACAACAACAAAAGAATAAATGATAGTTAAGAGTTCCAGGTTTTACTAATAGGGTCGTCTAACTACTAATCTTCCCCTCTTTAAAATTGATTTTTTGTACAGGTAACAAAACGAATTGATGTCCTAGAGTTGACACTGGGGCATTTTCATTTCATCTCATTTTGATGAACATATAGGCTACAGGATTCAGCATTAGTGTTGTGCTCTTCAACACATAAGCAAATGCTAGTGTTAACATCATACCACAAAGATAGTGGTAAAAGTCCAAACTTGCAGATATTCATCTGCCATGAACACCATTTACATTCCATTTCAGAGAAAATAACACAAGGGTTAGGAAGAGTTCTAACTAAAAATAAATAT
>JACEIK010001944.1:108594-119521 GCA_018107945.1 Datura stramonium
CGTGCGTAAAGTATGAAGCTTTAAACATTTCTTTCCCTTGACTCGTGCTTTACGCTCTCAAAGATGATGCCTCCTAGACGAGCAAATCGAAGGAGAAATGCTTTAGATTTGGCACTTATTAAATGTTCAGAACTTGACCCTTATGCATGAGTTCTAAGATGTTATATAAATGAGATTCAAAGAGAAGTATCATGTATATCTGTATATGTGAATTATAGAGTGTGTGTAATAGCATGTCGAATCATCTATGTTGATGTATTTGATTAAATCCTTATTGTGTATTTATTTATTCAATAGTTTATGTTATCTCGCATGCTCAGTACATTCCAAGTACTAGCCGCACACCTTTTATGCTATACCGTTTCATGATATAGATTCAGGTTTCTAGACTCGGCCTCGTGGTTAGATACGCTTCATCCCTATTCAGTAGCTATTGGTGAGTCATAATCCTTCGAGGACGTGATTATGTTTATATTTTTTTTATGTTTTTAGTTTTTAGACTTTAGAAGTTAGTTTGGGGCTTGTCCCAACAACTCATCAGTTTAGTAGAAGGCTTTCAGACTTATCTAGACAGTTTCAGCGTTTTACCTAAGAGCTATTAAATTGTCTTTATGGTTTATATTATATTCTTGGTATTGCCTCCGCTTGTTCATGTTGTTAGTCGTTTCTCATGTTAAGTGTGTGCTATGATTATGCCATGGGTCGACTTGGAGCCTCTCGGAGTTCCTTGTCCCGTGTTACGGCTAGGGTGTGAACTCGGGTCATGACATTAATATAAATACTGTGTCGTGGCAAGGCACTACCTTGAAAGCGATTTCGGCCCGACTCTGGTGAAAATCGTTAAGGACGGTCACTCCCCAAGGTTCCACATCTCTTCCAAACACGTGTACTCATAGCTGGAAGTACAAATACAATTGTCTAAAAATTCACAAAGAAAGAAAGTCTACAAAGAATAAAATATTCTAGAAAGAAAGCCAATAAAGGTGATAATATTTCTTTTTGTGTATTTGTGTATGTATTTCATAAAGAAAAGACATCTAAATATATAGGTGTAGGAAATAGNATCTAAATATATAGGTGTAGGAAATAGAACGTTATGGTAGGATATGAAATGACTCATCGGTTAAAAATATAATGGCTGAAAACATTTTATTTTTCTTTCTTCTATTAAGCCATACGTTATAATTCTCACAAACAATTCAAAGAATGAATATAGTACTTTGCATGTTTGGCACAATCAATTCTAGAGAATGAATGTGGTAACTTTTACTTTGCATTCTCATCTCCACAATCAATTCTAGAAATATGAATGTAGTAAATTGTTTTTTTTATCTTGCATTCTTATTCCTTAATAGAAAATGCCAATATGATCCACCTAAATTTCTTTTATTTTTGTTTGGCCTATATGTTCTTATTTAAACATGGGGTATCACATTCTTCCTATCTTCATGTCCCCGAATTTAAAAATAAGTGCGTACTTGTAAACTAAAACAAATGAGGATACTTGACTTGCATATCATTTTCGACTCCCAAGTAGCTTCTTCAACAGTATGTTTTCTCCATGAGATTTTCACGGATACAATATGTTTTGACCACAACTTTCTTACTTGTCTATCAACAGTAGCCATCGGCTCCTCCTCATACGTCAAGTTCTTATCCAATTGTATAGTTGGTGCTTTGTGCACACAAGAGGAGTCTGATGTAACATGGAATACTAGATGGATGAAAGACATCTCACGAGAAGCTAAACGATATGCACATCTCATACGCGGTCAAATATCTCATATGGTCCTATAAATCTTAGGCTCAATTTACCTTTTTTGCCGAATTTCAACACGTCTTTCACATGGGAGACTCATAGGAAAATTTTGTCCCCAACTGCGATTTTGCTAAATCTCTTCTTCTCTTACCTGCATAAGTCTTTTGTCTTCTTTGAGCTGTGAGAAACCCATGTCTAATTAATTAAACCTTGTCAATAGCTTTTTGTACCAAGTTTGGTTCCAATATATTTTCCTCTCCAACTTCAAGCCATTCAATAGGAGAATGACATCATCTACTATGCAAGGCTTTGTATAGGGCTATCTGAATGCTTGACTAAAACTTGTTGCTGTAGGCAAATTTGGCTAAAGGTAGATAAGTATCCCAACTACCTCCAAAATCAAGAATGCAATCTTTCAACATACCTCCAAAATTTTGGTAGTACATTTAAATTGCTCGCTTGTCTGTGGATGAAATGTAGTACTAAGATCTACTTGTGTACTCAGTGCTTCTTGGAAATATTTACAAAAGCGTGAAGTGAATTGTGATCCTCTATCAGAGATGATGTATATTGAAACTCCATGGAATCAAACAATTTCATTCATAAATATTTATGCATATCTCAGTCCACCATATGTAGTCTTTACTGGCTAGAAGTATTCTAATTTTTTTAGTCGGTCTACAATTACCAATACAGAGTCATAACCTCTAAGTTTCACAGTATCCCTATCATAAAATCCATAGTAGATATTTTCGTTTCCACTTGGGAATTTCAATATATTTTAGTAATCTTATGGGTCGCTGATGTTCAAATTTGACCTATTGACAAGTCGAACAATTAGTAATAAAGTTAGCAACATCTTTCTTCATACCTTCCCACTAATACAACTACTTAGGTTACGATGCATTTTAGTGGAGCTAGGGTATGTAGTATATCTAGAGTTGTGAGATTCCTCAAGAATAACTCATCCGAACCCATCTATATCCGGTACACATAACCAATTACCTAGTTGAAGAATATTATCACATTCAACATTCATCTTCTTACTTTTACCCACTAAGACCTTATCTCGGTGTTTACACAATTACACATCCTCATATTGAGTGGCCTTTATGCGCTCTATTAATGAAGATTTGACCTTATCAAAAGCCAACAATGTCTTTGAATTTCTCACACTAAATCTGACGCCTATGCCTTCAAGTTTCTGCATATCCTTCGCCGACAATATCTTTCAAGAGCTATATGTGCCAAATTACTCATAGATTTTTTGCTCAATGCATCAACTAAAACATTTGCTTTTTCAGGATGATATAAAATAGCACAATCATAATTCTTGAGAAGTTCCATCCACCGAAGCCATCAAAGATTCAAATCTCTCTGGTATAAAATGTATGCCAAACTCTTATGGTTAGTATAAATCTCATTAAGTTGCGTCGTATAGGTAATGCCTCCAAATTATAAGAGCAAATACCACTGAGTCTATCTCTAAACCATATGTAGGATAGTTTTGCTCATGCTTCTTAAACTACCTCGAACCATAAGCTATAACACGACCATCTTGCATGAAAAAAAAATCATAATACCACTCTCAAAGTAGTGTGAATCTTCTAGAACTTAATGGTAACGCTAATATTGGTGCAATTGTCAAATATATTTTGAGTTTCTGAAAACTCTTTTCATATTCCTCTGTCAACTGAAACTTTACATTTTTCTATGTTCACTTAGTCAATGAAGCTTCTTTTCTTGAGAAATCCTACAAAAAAATGCCTATAGCAACTTGTTAAGCCTAAAAGTTGCAGATCTCTATCAAAACATGATTTGTAAAATTAATTCTTTCTTTAAAGGATAATAGCTTGTTCTGCCAGGACGTACTCTCTTCATGACTTTCTTTACTAGTTCTTCACAATACACAATTTTCCTCCTTCCATAAAATATTAGACACCCAAAGTAAGTAAAGGGAAAGTTACCTTTTCTTGTTCCTATTTTGTTCTTGATCCTATGATGGTGGCAATAGGCATTTTCTCATGTACATAGAGGAGATTTATGATTGTTGATCAACTGACTTTAGGTTTTTTCATAATTTATAATCACCTTAATCATCTTCTTCATTGACTTTGAGTCAGTTAAACATATATTATAATATTATCAGCAAAAAACAGGTGGTTGTCTCTAGACTCCATTATGAGAATCCACAACATTTAAACACATTCTCTACATTTAAGCTATTAAGTCCTCTGGCCTAAACTTTTGTTGCTATTATAGAAAGTGTGGGGATAAGGGATTTCCTTGCTTAAGACCTCTTGAGGATTGGAAAAAGAAACATGTGGTTTCCCATTCACCAACACTCTGTACCAATTATTAAAATCAAATCTCCATTCCATGTTTATTATCACCTTCGAGAAGCCAAACTATCTAAGTACCTAGGTTAAGGAAAACCAGGATACTTTATCATATACCTTTTCCATGTCTAGCTTAACTACCACATTTTGGAACTTGTTCCTTTTGTTGATGTATCTAATAATTTCCTGTACCAATAGAACATTCTTTTCTATTCTTTGTGATACTTCTCCCCTTTCAAAGCTAGTCTAATTATTTGAGATCAATCTTGGTAGCACCATTGATATTCTTTCATGTAGTACTTAATGTGCCGAAATTTTACGACATATTTGTACTTATTTTCATAGAATTTTGCATGCCTTTAAGTACTATTATAAATAAAGACTAATGTTCTTTTTCTAAGTTTTATAAATTTCAAAGATTTGGAGCAAAGATAAAACAATTCAAGAAATTTGCTGCAAAACCATGACATACGAGCTGCAGAATCAATCTGCGGTTCCTCTGATGAATTGTGGGTCAATTTCAGAGGGTCTTCCAGTTGAGAGCAACATACAAAGAAATTTATGGTCCATAGATTCTATTTACAAACCGTAAATGATTACCGTAGAGTGAGTATCAGAGACTATGAAAATTGAGACTCCAACATATGGAAATAGATACGGTCCGTAGATTCAAAGTACAGACTGTAAATGAAGTCAAAAATCAAAGTTCAGAGAAGTTTGATTTTGAAGTTTCAATCTACGAAGAGTAGATATGGACCATGAATTTAAAGTATGGTTCGTAGATTGATTTACGATAGTCGATAAATCATAGACAAAATCTAATATTTGTGTAATCTAAGGACCGTAAGTCCAATGTATGTTCTGTAAGTTGTATCAGGATAGTTCAAAATTAACTTGGGTTTGGGGTTTTAGCCTTAGTATAAATAATATTTTTATTCATTTTTGTATGGGGTCTGAAGATTATCACTAACAATAGAGTTTGGGAGATTACCCATTATATTGCAAGTTATTTCAAGATCTACATCTAGGGTTTTGAATTCTCACTTGTTTCACTCTATTGTAAGTTGTTCATGTTTAATTCAATGCTTTATTCTTCATCTTCAATCATGAGCACCTAAATGTTTATCTAAGGTTATGGATCTAATGAGGTTGAGAAACCTGGAGATCTCAATTATGATCAATTGATATTGAGCTTTAATATATTTAATTGATCCTTGATTTTCTATTTAAGGTTGGTGGTTGTAAACACTGATCTATGCCAATTTTCCCCAATTATACTTGAAAGAGCTAATTAGGATTTGGTAGAATTAATCAATAAGACTCAAGGCATAATCCTTGTTTAATAGTTTCACTTAGAAATATGTTGAATCTACTTGGAAGGATATAATCGGTTTGTGATGGATTCTTATTAATTTGAAATAATTAATATAGATAAACATTTCTTGATTATTTGAGAGACATTGAGTAATTTCTTAGTGGTTATCTACATATAAATAAAAGCCATCATTGATGAATCTGATTGAGTGATTTAGTGGATCAACCCTAGATGGGGCCACAACCTTAGTTTCATCTCTTATTGATTTAAACGCGTTGCAACTAGATGTCAATCTTATTTTACTTCGTATTTTACAAATTAACTAGCATAACATCTTAACGCAACAAATCACTTATTCATTCATATTAGTATCTAAACCAATACTGAGTCCCTGTGGGATTCGACCCCGACTCTTAGTTGGGTTAATTATATTGCAAGTGACCATTTACACTTTTTCTTGGTTTGTGAGTGGATTTGGATGTTACAATTATAATGCGGTTGCGGGGACATAGGCAATTAATTTTACTAAATGAATAATATTTTGATTTATGTGTCTTGATCTATTCTATCACACTTTATTTGCCGTGATTAGTGAAATAGGTGTATAGTGATGACTCTCACTAGGAGAGATGGACAATATATTTTGTCAAGTGCCCCATAGAGTAGATGATATGCATGGGTGCCCACATGTTATGTTGGACTATTCTCCTCAATTTTAAAACCTGCCTTATCAAGACTAGTTCAATGTGCAATATGATGAAACAAGTTATATAAATACAGCACAAGGCGGATGGCAAACTCAAAATTGTTTTATTCAAAACCAACACTTTCAGGGCTCCAACTATCAAAATCAATGGATACTGCAGCCGCAAGCCCAAGGTAATCAATACAGTTGGAATGAGCATGACAATCAGGAGCAGAATCAGGAAGATAAGCTTTCTCTTGACTAAGAGCATGATTGAGATAACAACTCCCATATAACTTCTATTTAGAAGCTTGAGCAATAAATGAATTATTTATCGAGGGAGCATATTCTGGATCAAGAAGAACATGTACTTATTAACAATGGTGCTAGACCCAAGGATAATGAGGGAGACCACAACACATATTGCTCTGCTACTACCACTAAAGTGGTAAAGTGATACATTCTGAAGTTGATAAACGCATGGATGGAAAGAGTGTTGATAAAGATGAAGTAGAGCATAATGATAGTATGAAAACTGAGGAGATTGTGGTTAATAAATCAAATGAAGAAAGGACTGAGGATAAAGTGGTCAACATTTCTGTACCTTTGCATATATTCCAAAGCCTATTTCACCATTTCCACAATGGTTGATGAAAAATAATGAAGATGTAAAGTTCGAGAAATATATTGAAATGTTGAGGCGAGTGTATTTAAATATTTCATTTATTAAAGCATTCAAGAAAATGTCAGGCTTTGTGAAATACCTCAAAGAGCTTGTTATCAAGAGGAGAATAATTAAGGATGAGGTGGTTCCAGTTACATATAGGGTCAATGCTATTATTTCAGGCACTACGGTGGATAAGAAGGGTGATCCTGGAGCATTCACCATCTCATGCACTACTGGTCTACAAGATTTTTCTAGAGTTTCGTGTGATAATGGTACAATCATTAATTTGATGCCTCTTGCTATTTTTAAGAGAATCGGACTTGGTATTTCATGACTAACTAGTATGAGACTAGAAATGGCTGGCAAGTTAATAAAGAGGCCAATGGGAATTATTAATGATATCCTAATACAAGTTGGGAAATTTATGTTTCCCAATGATTTTGTCATTCTCGAATGAGCCATTGATGTTGAGGTCCCTATCATTCTAAGGCGTCCATTCCTGGTTACTGATAGAGTAATCATGNCTAAGGCGTCCATTCCTGGTTACTGATAGAGTAATCATGGACTCAAAAATAAATGAAATTAAATTTTATATCAATTATGAGGAAGCTATTTTTGCGGTAGGTAAAGGGATGAAATTGCCTAAAAAATATGAAAGCATTGTGATCGATGAGATAGATGTTGTGGATAATGCAATAGACATGCAGCTGGAGGAAAAAAGTTTAGATGAAGTCTTGGCACCTATCTTATAAACTATGATGCAGCTATCAGTACGAAAGGCTATGAGAAGGCAGTGAAATCGCTCGAGGGGCTTCGATATTACCCTTAAAAGATAAGGAATCTCTTGCTAGATCTTGAAAGTAGAACAACTCCTCTAGGTAAACCATCTATTAAAAAACCACCACAGCTTGAGCTTAAATCTTTGGTAGCTCATCTCTATTAAAAGTTATTGGGAGCCAATGATACCCTACCAATTATTGTCTCCTCTTTTTTAACTAATGAACAGGTGTTGAAAGTTCTCACACGGTTAAGACAATACAGAAGGTCCATTGGTTGCACTATTCCTGACATTAGAGGTATTCTTCAAGTATTTTTGAACATAAGATCTTATTAGAGGAGAACAACTCCTCAAGCATTGAACACCAAAGGCATTTGAATCTATATACGTAAAAAGTGGTAAAGAAGAAAATTATTAAATGGCTTGATGTTGGGGTGGTCTATCCCATCTCCGACAGCAAATGGGATAGTTTGATCCAATGCGTGCCTAAAAATGGAGGCATAACTATGGTGAAAAATGA
This sequence comes from Datura stramonium, assembly GCA_018107945.1. Taxonomy (NCBI): domain Eukaryota; kingdom Viridiplantae; phylum Streptophyta; class Magnoliopsida; order Solanales; family Solanaceae; genus Datura; species Datura stramonium. The sequence continues at coordinate 116,658 of JACEIK010001944.1, forward strand.
AAGGATTTTATTAGTTCCTTCTAGAACTATCACAGGTTGGAGAGTATCCATGGACTATGACAAGCTAAATGCAATCACTTGCAAAGACCATTTCATTATGCCCTTCATTGATCAAATGCTATTTCAGTTAACTCGTAGGGCATATTATTACTTTCTTAGTTGTTACTTAGGGTATAATCAAATCAACATTGCATTAGAGGACCAAAAGAAGACAACTTATACTTTCCCTTATGAGATTTTTGCCTTTAGAGAGATGCCATTTGGATTATGTAATTGTCATTGTGACGATCAGAGCTGGGACTCCGGACCAAGACACGGGATCTAGAACCACGAATGACTCCAAGATAACCCATGATTCATACATAGCATGACGTAAGAGCATAATCAAGTGGAAATTAAACATGAGCATGGAACGGTGGAAGTCTATATAACATACAATGTAACTAAAGAGACAATATCACAACCCTGAGTCACAAAGCTGAACATACTAACTCTATGTCTGAAAACGTCTACTAATTAATAAGCTGCTGGGATATGCCCCTAGCTGACTCCAAGTCTGAGATTAAAACAAGGCATAACAAAATAAACCGACAGACGTCCTCGAATGATGAAGACTTACCAAGACTGGGGAAAATTGGCTAGTTTGAGCAGGAGTGAGCTAATGGTGAGGCTAAGATGGATCACCTGAACCTATATCATGAGATAATATAGCATAGAGTATGCGGTAATGTAACACCCCAAAACTTTTCTAGACCAACTCAGACCTTGCAAGAAGAACCGGGGGAAACCAGAAATTTTATTGCAGAACGACCCAGATAACGGGTCGTGGTAAGCTCCAATGGGTCGTTGTCTGAGTGGTTATCAGCATAGCAGATTTCCTTCAGCGGAAACAATGAGGCATAGGATGACCTGTTAGTTGAAACAACGAGCCGTCCTGTCGTCCGTTGGATCCCAAGATCAGAATCCTATCGGACTCTTCCCTGAGGCAACGAGAGGAACTAACGGCTTGTGGTTCCTACCAACGAGCCGTTGCTACCACCCGTCGCCCAGTACCAGGCCCTAACAGTGTAGACCACGAGTCGATGTGACGAACCATTGGTTCTACCAACGAGTCATTGTGTTGACATTGTCTTAGGGCGCAGTTTCCTTACCTGTTATAACGAGAGGTACCAACGACCCGTCTATTGTTCCAACGAGTCACGGTATTCTCCCGTGGTCCCTTTCTAGTGAGCATGGTTTCAGGACCTAGAACCAACGGTGGGTTCCAATGGGTCGTGGTTTCGACCAACGAACCGTTCTGAGGCTCGTTGGTTTGTGTCGACCAGTTTTCAGTTCTTTCTTCCAAGGGTATGTTGGTAATTTCTCACCTTTTTAATGCTTAAACCCTGTTGTTTAAGGCTCTTTTAGGAGGGAATTAAAGGGGTACGACGACCTTTTCCCCTTCATTTCATGCTTTCCTTCAAAGTTTAAGCGTAGAATAATCAGGAAGTTCAGAGCAGAAGTTAGGGCAGACGATTGTCTTCTCAGAATTTTTTCAGGGATCTTCTCCAGAAATTCTTAGCTAGGTATGTGGTAAGTCAACAAGGGAATAGTTTTTTCCTTGTGTCCCCAAATTTCTTCAATTCTTCTCTATTAGTTCTAGCCCTAAAACTTTCATATGTAAAGAAATTACATATCAGACTTCGTTTAATTTATGTGGAATATTGTTTATGATAATGGTAGATATTTTTCCACTAGTTTGTGAGTAAATTATTGCTTATTCCTTTAAAGTGAATTTTAGCCCTAGCTCTTGAATGCAGAAAAACTAGAGTCTTGCATAAGTGATTAAATATCGAAACATGCTTGATTCGATAAGTGTTGGGGAGTCCCATATTGTTAGTTTGTATTGAAATCTCAGTCAGATTTATGATAGTTCAGTTTCAGTCAAAATGTTAGAATACTCGGTGTTAGTAAGAAATGTCAGCTGATCAGTTTGACTACAAAAACTCTCAAGGTGTCAATAGTGCCTCCCAGTTATCAGAAATAGTCCCAGTATTAGTTTTTAGTGGTTCTTTAGGTGGTCATGACACTTTCAGATAAGAAGCTCTGACCAGCCTTAGGACCCAAGCTTCATATTACAGTTTGTTCTTTAGATGGTTACGACGCTTCCAAATAAGCAGCTCTGACCAGTCGTAGAACCCAGTTACAGGATCCGATTTGAAAAGACTCTCAAGGTGCTTCCAGATAGGTATTACTGACTAGTCTTGTTCCCCAGTTTCGATCTATCAGCTTAGTAGTCAGTCTAGAACTATCTAGTGGGAGTGGACTTAGCACCAAGCGGACCGGGGTTCCAGCACACCCAGGTTCCCAGAACTACGTTGCCACTGTAGGATATATTTGTATTGGCCTCATGTCCCCAGACATGTGATCACTCAGTTCATGCCTTTATACCCTAGAAAGGTATATTAGGTCCTACTGATGGGGTGTATACATCGGACTCCACATCTAGCTCACGTGGTTATTTGTCGGTTATAGACTCTCCTACTAGTCAGCTCAGTTCAATCTCATACTAGTTAGTTCAGTATTAGTCTAGCTCAGCTTAGAACAGTTTTAGTTTACTAAGATAACAGATAGTTCAGATTCAATATCTCAGACTCAGGGCATTGTTTATTACCGTCAGACAGGGTCATATTGACCATTTCAGTTATAGTTCAGTTTATCTAGTTTATATTTCAGTTGGTCATTGCATGTCATTACAGTTCAGTTATTTATACTCCTTATGTATGGTTTCTCCAACTTATTCAGTACATTCAAAGTACTGATGCATATCTTTTATGCTGTATCATTTTATGATACAACTGCAGGATATTAGTCACAACTTCGTT
>JACEIK010001944.1:120633-134723 GCA_018107945.1 Datura stramonium
AATGGGAGAAAATATTGCAGTAATTTTAATTAGTTTCTAGAATATTTAAGAGTTGTTTTATTCTATGTTGACTTTCTAGGATTTTGTGTGTGGCAGCTTTTAATGCCATTTAATGTTTTGTTTTAATCCATGTTGACTACATTGGTCTAAGTATGGGCAGCCTTCTATGTCCCTAGGGAACGTGATTTCTTTAATTGAGTCTTTGATCATCTCCTTCTAGGATTCTATATAAAGGGGGTTCTTTCTCTTCATTGTAATTAAGTTGGATTTAGTATATTCGTAGCATCCTTTTGGCTTGTGGAGACCTTTGTAGGTTCTCTTTGGTTATGCCCTTTTTATTCTACTTTGAACCATAACTTGGATTTCTTCAATGGTAAGATTCCTTGTTTGAGTTTCCTCCCCCCCTTTTATTCTTATACTTCTTCTTAATTGATTCACTATTTCTTGTTTCTTCACGTTTCAAGAATAAACTCCTTCCCCCTTTTCTAATATTCTTATTTTTAGAGTCTTTCGCTGTCCATGTCGTTTCAAGTGGTATCAGAGCTTTGGATGGTTGGGTATTCTTATACTCACCCGATCTACTGATTTGAATCATAGAAAACTACAAAAAATCTGAAAAAAAAGAAAAAAAGTTACTATAGCATGAAGAGTAACCCAAAAAAAGTCAAAAAAAAAAATTATTTACTCAAGTGAATAGTGATGTGAACAGTAATTTCTAGTGTTCTTCGCTTTTTCATGGTTTGTTCTATACTTTACCTTGTGATTTGGTGACTTTGATTTATTAAAAATCTGATCAATCTCTTGAAAATCTCATTTGATTTGAAGGTTCTTTGAATTTTGGTCAACAAGAAACTCACAAGTCACTTGGGGATTATAAAGGTTATTGTAGCTCCTTGAATTCAAAATCTCATTGAATATGCTCTTGTTGTCCTTGAAAGTGTTTATACACTATATTTAGTTTCATAAATTCTCTTGCTAGATACTTTAAGTATTTGTTCATACTTAGTGTAGTCTAGTGATTTGTGCGTATTTTTTTTAAATTTCATGTGAAATTTTTTCATGATTTTCTCTTTATTTTCCTTGTGTACTCCTTTGTTTCCAGTTTGTTATAGTTTTGCTGTCCTTTTCTTTATTTGACATAAACTCCATTCTTGAACCAAACATTAGAACTTGCTTTGAAGTGTTTGAGTTGGTTCATTGAAGAACTTTGGGGAGCATCCTTTGAGTGGTAAAAAGCAAGAGTGGTGAGATTATTTGAAGGCAAAAGCCTAATTGTGTGACATACGACTGTTGATTGCCATTACAAGATACATGTGAGGAAGTGCATGTGAGACAACTTTACTACTAACAATCTCTTATTTTAGCATGTCTTCTACAGATTTTGAAAGCAATTGGAACGAAGAAATGGATGATTATAGTGGGGATGATTTGGAATCAGATGCAAAGAATGATAGAAGGGACATGTACTATAATTCTTGTTATGAATGTGGTACCTACAATGAATCACATCAGATTTGTGATTTGAGTAAAACCAACAACGTTTGTGATGAATATTGTAGTGATGAATCTTCTGATTATGATGAGATTAGTTATAGTGATGAATGTGCTTATGTTGGAGTTGGGAGTGTGAATCTTATTAAATGTACACTAGTAAGATCTAGGATAGGCCATGAGAGAGTTAACAAGATTTTTCAAACTAGAATGGAAGTATTGTCTAATGTGTGTGCTACTAAAATTGATAGAAATGTTTGTCACAACTTAGTCAGTGCTTACTTTGTTAAAAAAGTGGGTTTATCTTGTGTTAAGCATGCTTCACCCTACACCTTACACCCTACAATTAAAGAAACTTTGACCTTGATTATCTCATGTGGTATGACCTTATTGATGATCTATTTTTTTCAAATGACACTGAACTTGTACCAGAAATTCATGAGGCCAAAGTTTTATATCTTCACTCCTTTGAAGATGTAGGGTGAAGCGAGCTTAACACAAGATAAACCTACCTTTTTAACAAAGTAAGCACTGACTAAGTTGTGACAAACATTTCTGTCAATTTTAGTAGCACACACATTAGACAATACTTCCACTCTAGTTTGAAAAATCTGTTAACTCTCTCATGGCCTCTTATAGATCTTACTAGAGTACATTTAGTAGGATTCATGCTCCCAGCTCCAACATAAGCACATTCATCACTATAACTAATCTCATCATAATCAGAAGATTCATCACTATAATATTCATCACAAACATTATTGGTTTTACTGAAATCACAAATCTGATGTGATTCATCGTAGGCACCATATTCATGACAAGAATTATAGTACATGTCCCTTCCATCATTCTTTACATCTGATTCCCAATCATCCCCACTATAATCATCCATTTCTTCAATCCAATTGCTTTCAAAATCTATAGAAGACATGCTAAAACAAGAGATTATTAGTAGTAAAGTTGTCTCATATGCACTACCTCACATGTATCTTGTAATGGCTGTCAACATTCATATATCACACAATAAGGCTTTTACCCTCAAATAATCTCACCACTCTTGCCCTTTTACCACCTCAAAGGATGCTCCTCAAAGTTCTTCAATGAACCAACTCAAACACTTCAAAGTAAGTCCCAATGTTTGGTTTAGGAATGGAGTTTATGTCAAATAAAGAAAAGGAAAACAAAACTATAATGAACTGGAAACAAAGGAGTACACAATGAAAATAAAGAGAAAAGCATGAAAAAATTTCACACGAAATTTAAAATTATGCGCACAAATCACTAGACTACACTAAGTATGAACAAATACTTAAAGTATCTAGCAAGATAATAATATGAAACTAAATATAGTGTATAAACACTTTCAAGGACAACAAGAACATATTCAATGAGCTTTTAAATCCAAGAAGCTACAATAAACCTTTACAATCCCCAAGTGAATTTTGAGTTTCTTGTTGACCAAAATACAAAGAACCTTAAAATCAAATGAGATTTTCAAGAGATTGATCATATTTTTAATAAACAAAGTCACCAAATCACAAGGTAAATTATAGAACAAACCATGAACAAGTGCAGAACACTAAAAATTATTGTTCAAGTCACTATTCACTTGAGGAAATAGTTTTTTTGACTTTTTTTGGGTTACTGTTCACGCTATAGTAACTTTTTTTCTTCTTTTTTTCCAGATTTTTTTTTGTAGTTTTCTATGATTCAAATCAGTAGATCGGGTGAGTATAAGAATACCCAACCATCCAAAGCTCTGATACCACTTGATAACGACAAGGATAGTGAAAGACTCTAAAAATAAGAAGATTAGAAAAGGGGAAGCAGTTTATTCTTGAAAAACGAAGAAACAAGAAATAGTGAATTAATTAAGAAGTATAAGAATAAAAGGGGGGAGGGAACTCAAACAAGGAATCTTACCATTGAAGAAATTCAAGTTATGGTTCAAAGTAGAACAAAAAGGGCATAACCCAAAGAGAACTTACAAAGGTCTCCACAAGCCACAAGGATGCTATTAATATATTAAATCCAACTAAATTACAATGAAGAGAAAGAACCTCCTTTATATAGAATCCTAGAAGGGGCTGATCAAAGACTCAATTAAAGAAATTACGTTCCCTAGGGACATAGAAGGCTGCCCACACTTAGACCAATGTAGTCAACATAGATTAAAACAAAACACTAAATGGCATTGAAAGCTTCCACACACAAAATCTTGGAAAGTCAACATAGAATAAAACAACTCTTAAATATTCTAGAAACTAATTAAAATTACTGCAATATTTTCTCCCATCGGGGGCTGATTTGGGCCCCATTTCATCTCCTTTTGAACTTTAATTTTGGGACTCCAACTAGATGTAAGAGTTGAAGAAAATATCTTCATTGGGCTTGAGATCTTCTTCCATCACAAGACACTTTCTAATAGCTAATTGCAGCCCATTTGAGTTTGTCTTGAAATTTCTTATTTGATGAAAATTTCAAATCCTTATCCATGTCTTTTAATGACATTGAGATGCCATGGATGCTATCATATGGACCTGATGAACAGAGTATTCAAGCACTATCTAGATATGTTCATCATTGTATTTATCAACGACATTCTAGTATACTCCAGAAATGAGGAAGAGCATGCTAATCACCTGAGGATAGTGCTTCAGACACCCAGAGACCGCCAATTGTTCGCCATGTTTAGCAAATGCAAATTCTGGTTGAAGTACGTGACTTTTCTGGGTCATGTGGTCTCGGTGAAGGTATTCAGGTAGATCCTCAAAAGATAACAGCGATGAAAGATTGGCCCAGACCTACCTCCCTAATAGAAATCAGAATTTTCTTGTGTCTAGCCAGTTACTACCGACGTTTTGTGGAAGGCTTTTCCTCTATTGCATCCCCTCCGACTAGGTTGACTTAGAAGAAGGTGAAGTTTCAGTGGTCAGATGCGTGTGAGAAGAGTTTTTAGGAGTTAAAAACTTGACTCACTATCGCTCCAGTGTTGAGCTTATCGAAAGGACAAACAGATTTGTAGTGTATTATGACGCTTCCAGAGTTGGGCTCAGTTGCATTCTGATGCAACGGGGCAAGGTGATAGCCTACGTCTCCAGACATATCAAGATTCATGAAAAGAATTACCTGACTCATGACCTAGAGTTGGCAGCAGTGGTGTTTGCTTTGAAAATATGGAGGCACTACCTTTATGGGGCTCATGTAGATGTTTTCATCGATCACAAGAGCCTTCAGTATGTATTTAGTCAGAAGGACCTAAATCTTCGTTAGAAAAGGTGGTTGGAGCTACTGAAGGACTATGACATGAGCGTGGTGTATCACCCAGGAAGAGCCAATATGGTGGCTGATGCCCTAAGCAGAGTGTCTATGGGGAGCGTGTCTCATGTTGAGGAGGGCAAAAAGGAGCTGACAAAGGATATCCACAGATTAGCTCGATTGGGAGTACAGTTGGTTGATATGGCTGAGGGTGGAGTAGTTGTGTGATAACATCCAAAATATATCCTTCATTCAAAGAATAAACACGGACGAAGTATCAAAACAAATAACCCAACGAGTGCCAGGGTCGAATCCCACGAGGACTAGTGAATGATAATTACTAGTTTTGGTTGAGAAATTGAAGTTAGCTTGCACCACGTAGATTTAATATAAAAACAAATAAAACTGGGTTGAAGTGAATTGAATTGGGTGATTTAGTGAAATAAAATAGCAAGATCAGAAAAGTTATCAATAAGAGTGTGAAAGACTAGAGGTGTTGTGTAGATGAAATACTAACTAGACCAGGACATGCTAGGCCATTTTATGAGTTCAACTAGTGTAAATAATCTCGGGAGGTGGGTAATTACAACTTTTCAGTCTTTTAACTACCTCTTACTAGAGTTTTATCAAATCTCTAGCCATGATTTAGCTCAATCCGATTGGATTTGGATTAGCAACTGCACTAATTTCTAGCTATTAGCTGCTAATAAGGAATGAGAATGCAATCTCATCTATTTCTAGCCTAATTTCACAATTTCTTATCCATACCCACTATTAAATACTCTTCAAATACTTAATTATTCTTTTACAAATAAGAATCAATCAAGAATAAATAGACCCATATCATAATCAATGGATCTTCCTTTATATATTGAAGAGAATCTAACAGATTTATACTTATTTGAACAATATGAAGGTGACTCTAGCAATACCCACTCTAATTAAGTATTCATCATCACACACCTCTAGTTAATGATTTAGCTACTCATGATTAAGAAATTAAGAAACACATTCATCAATAGCTTCATTAGATTTAATAGCAAGAGTAGAAAAATCAAATTCGGAAACTAGTCTCCAACAATAGATGAAACTTACTATTACAAAGAAGAAATAGAGAAGAGTACTTTTTCCAAATTTACTAATCAAAATCTCCCTATATCAACTAAGAAATGTTCTTCAGCTAAAAAGGGAAACAATGATGTGATATATGCTTTGCTCTCTCTCAATATCTCTATTTCTATCTATCTTTCTGTATATCCCTGTACAAAGTACTTTATCTTCTATTTATATCATGAAAAGTAGGGCACTTTTTATCTCTTTTCTTGTGTTGGACAATTATACCCCTGAGCACCATTCTGGAATCGGCAAAGACACCGGCAGTTCACCGTCCCAATTCGTGAACCGCTGGGTGTCTTATCTGGGCCCTTACTCAACTCCAGTGAGCATCAATGGTTCATCCGGCACTTAGCTGATACCGATCTGTGAACCGCCAGATCTTCATGCTATTTTTCAGAACTTTAGGTGTCCTTGGGCGACTGGACCGGTGAGTCGCCGCTGGAAACTTGCGAATCACCAGTGGCATTATTCCTCAGAGACATGGCCTTTGGCCGACATTTTTCCGGTCTTCATCAGTAGATCACCGATTTACTCTCACTCCCTTATTTTTGCTCCATTTTTTCTCTTTTCTTCACATTTAGTCATCTGCACACAACAAAAACAAAAAAGGCATAAAATCCATATAATCAACTCAAGAACTAAGCAAAAACTTAAGTTTTATAGCCTAATGAGTTGGTAAATTACCAACTCATCAAACCCCCAAACATGAACCATTGCTAATCCTCAAGTAATACAATACTCATTCATCGAGAAATATGCCACCTTATTCAAAATTATACCTCACCAATCACCTGAACTATGACAACCCAAAAATATGCTCACCAAGATCACCGAAAAAAGAGAAGAAAATACCCAAGAGACCAAAATAATGAAGATGTTTCAAACGGGATACCACTTTCCACCAATCAAAGCTTATGAAAGGATTTAATTTAGTAAAACAAGGGCATTGCTCAACCATGAAACACACATAGCATCTCAAGTTAATCAGTGCACATTCAAAGCTTGCCTTAGAGTTTACACTCCTCATGCTCTATTTCCACATTAACTCTGAATGCTCTTGTGTCCCCAAAAAGGAATGATTCCACTCACCAAAACAAGAATCCCTATTCTTTTAATAATGTGATCATTTGAATGCACACAAGGGATTGTTTGGAAGAGACGTTCACACTCCCAAAACAAGTCTTCATGCATACACTTGACCCATAGACTTGCCCTTCATGTAATTTTCCACTAATATATAGAGTAGCTGCACTTAGAATCATTTAGGGCTTGCGGGTTATGATGTAGGCTCGGGATAAGGGTAGGATAAAAATTTGGCTGCAGTGACTAGATCCTCCCTAATGCTTTTTGTGAACATACCTACATCAACTCCTTCCACTCACTTCACCTTGTTTCACTTCTTTCCTTGTTTGTAACTTTCATTTCTTTAACAACCCTCCTTATATCCCCTTTGGCTTTCACAACTAGCCTTATCACCTCAAGAGTAAATACCGGTTCACACAAATTTTCATTCTCTTTTTGATTTATCCTTTGGTGCATTTTGACACAATGTGGTGTTCCCCTCACACTGAAATTCTTATCTTCCCCTTTTTTGCACACCCCCAAACTTAGGCTTTTGCCTCATTTCTCATTTTTATCACTCCCTCTTTCTTAGGCTTTAAGTTTCATTTCATCACTTATCTTGTCACTAGCATTTAGGGAGAATATGTGCCAAAGAGAGGTATTAAGAACGGTCTTAAGGCTTGTAATGTGTTTCCAAAGAAAGGGTCTAAGGCTCAACGTTGGCTAACAAGGATCAATGCTCATGGAGAGTATATGCGTGAAGTGACTAGATAAAGGAAAACGTAAACTCCTGTTCTTGGCGCAGCTACATCTAGGATTTCGCCTTGAATCACATTTGGGAAAAGTTCTATACAAGATGTTATGCATGAGATTCATCAAAAATTTCCTCACTACACAAGGCATCTCCCTTAAAGGGTCTACAAGAGTCATTCTCAACACGAGATATCAAATTAAGACATCAAAGCAGACAAAAATCATAAGTCAAGCAAAGAATTTAGAGTGCATGACAAAGAATGCTATGCTACGGTGCCAACACTTGGTCATAATCTTCATTTTCATTCCCTTATTTTAAAATTCCATTTCAACAATTTTTTTGGTGGTGCCTCTCAAAACAACTTCATAAAAGACTCAAAACAACATGACATTTTTCCTTAAGAATGCCGCCACTCAATCTATCATCGAAAAATACCAACCCGGTTCGACAACAAAAAATAAATGAAAACAAAAGAGTGTTCCTCGGGAAAGAACCGTGTTCAAAAGAAAACCTTCAAAGTTTTAATTATTACACTACTATTTACAATGGCGAAAAAGGAACAAGACTTTGGGTCATTTCATTCAAGATTTCACAAGACCCATTTGATCACTAACCATCAACAATCAAATCTCAGCCAAGTCATTCATTTCATTCATTTTTTTTCAAACAAGACATGCCCGACAAGGGAAATCATCAATCATCATCAAAAGAAAACAACAACCCGACAAAGGCTCTACTCAATCAATTTCAAAACAAAAACATAAAAAAACCCAATGAAACATCCCTCCCTGGCCCATCATCAACTGCGCTCATCCCTCCCCCACTTAAGAGAATACATTGTCCCTAATATAAATATGCAAAAAGGAAGGGACAAGAAACTCCCTGAGTGGGTTACTCTTCTTCATCATCAGCATCTGCCTCACCTGTACCACCACCGCTGACCTCACCTAGCCTAGAAAAATCATCTCCTAGCCCTTCAAAAAGATCATCAATTGGACCGCGAACTGAGGAAGGAGCAGCCATTGCAACATCCAAGGAACTCATATCGGAAACTTCTTTTGAAGTCCGACTCTTCCACTCTTGTACCTTAGTCCAGAGGGAGGTGACTACCCCTTCCACCGTATCCACCCTCTTGCATAGCGTGACGAAATTCTCGTACAATGACTTGATCTCCTTTTTGATTGTTTTGGAAATGAGTGCGGGGAGGCTCTTAGCCAATCGTTAAAGTTGGCTTTCGTGCGAGTTTGTCATCTCCACGAGTGTATGGAGACCACTTGGTTGAGAGGATTACGGAGGGTGAGAAGCTCCATGCTGATGCATGCCGCATGATGCTTGGCTTGACATTGCTGGCTAGGGCATATTTGATTCTGGGGTGTTTGGTGACTGGTCTGACCCATGGGAGAGGGATCCTTCCTGCACTCCAAAGGCTTGTAGTCTCTTTCTTTTCATTGCCGGTGCCTCAGTGTCTCTCTTCTGATAAATAGATATCACTCCTAGAGTAGCGGAAGGGGTTTCATCAAGGAACAGAGGCACTCCATCTTCTAAGCAAAGCTGGGAAATCAGGACAACATAGGGCATTGAAGTGCTGGACTGACGAGCCTTTTTCTTCATTTGCTGAGCAATAATTTCCCCGAAGTTAATAGGGACTCCCATAATGATGCAGGCAATAAGGATATCAGTTTCAAGGCTGACCCTCTACTCATTTTTGGAGGGGATGATCCGAGCACAAATAAAATCCAGCGACAACTTAGCCTCGAACTTCAAATTCCGGTGAGAGATTTCGGCACCCATTGAGGCTTAGAGAGGATTGTCAACAGAATAATGTGAGTTACCCAAGCAAACTAGTCCTTTATATCAGCCACCCGAGCCATATACATTGTAGTGGATTCAACTTCGTCTTCCCAAAATAAGGAGTTAATGGCCAATGGGGTAATGTCAACTTCCACCCCCCTTAGCATCATCGAAGACAGGCATGGGAAGTCATCGACCTTGCCCCGGTGCTGCATGCTGTCTTGACGGGCCTGATATGAGGCATAGAACTCTGTCACTAAGCTGGGGTAGTAAGTAGGGAGAGGGTTGGCAAATGCATGCCATTGCCTTTCTGTGAATTGGGTTATGATGTTTGGAAGGTCACCCCTTATTCCCGCCAAATTGAATCTCTTCTCCACTATGATGGATCGGCCTTGGAAAATGACATAGTGCTCTTGCATGTTGGAGATGCAAAAAATTATTGCTTCCTTGGTGTTGGCACGCAGTGTAATGGCCTTTGCTTTTCCCTTTCCCTTGCTAGAAGATGAGGCCGAGGCTTTTCCTTTTTCTGTATTCCTTGATGAAGACATGGTTTGTTTTTATGCAAGAATGATGTTAGTGATAACTATCTTAAGAGATAATTAAAATAATCAAAAATTATTCTAAGGGGGAACTGAGAAACAAGGGAAACCAAACAACATTTAAAGAACCAATAGAACCGGCGAAGCACCGGTGGTTCGCAGGAGCAATTTCGAGAACCGCCGCTTGCCCGTCGATGCCTTACAGAAAACTAGGAAAGTTAGGGATGTATCATCGGTTAAGTGGTGAATCGCCAATCCAGATTCATGAATCGCCGATGTAACACGGGATCCACTCAGTGGATTGAAGCCAATTTTTAGAGTGAGCCGGCGTTCCATAGGCGATTTGCCGAACCTGAATGGCGAAATGCCAGACCCCATCGTCCCTAATTTGAACTTAACCAAATAACAAGCATCCATTAACACACACTCACACGCAGCATGATAAAATCACCACTGCTCCATTTAAACATAATCTCATGATGTTTTGCCCTTAAGAATGGCATTACCCAATCTGTCATCGGGCAAAACGTTGCATTTTATTCTAATTGGGTTACTCAGGCTTCACCCATTTCAAAATTTCACACACATAATCACACATGACCTATTCTATTCAACAACCAGTGCATATTCATGAGTTCAATTAAGTAGGGGAAACAAAGTATTGATACTAAAGAATTAAGCACCAATGAGAAAATCAAGATAAGGGCATAAAACTTTTACCACAATGTAGGATTGCTTGCACACTTGAACTTCAAAAGTAGAGGAAGGAAATGTGAGTGAAGTAAGTGTGTTAGTTAAATGATGGAGGGTTTTATAGGTGAAAGGTGGAAGTTTGATAAGTTGAGGGGAAGGCGGAGAGTTTAATGTGGGTGTGTTGGTGGGAAGTGGGAAGATGTAAAGGTGGAAAGTGGAAAGGTTGAAAAGAGAGAAATATGGGGAAGTGGGAATGTTGGGTAATGGAGAGACAAAAATGGAATGGAAAAATGGTAGAGAAAGGGGAATATTTGCAGAATAGGGCGGCTGATCAGGTATTTGGGATTTGGTGGGCCCGCTCTTTAATTTCCATTTTTGAGACAAACTTATACCTCGACCGACGCATCATCGGCGGTTAACTGAATCGCACAGGTGTACTGCCGCTTTAATTTTCCTCTACCATGTATTTTTTTCCTGGTTATCTGTTTCTCGGCCAGCAATCCATTGGCGATTCACGGATTGCATTGGCGATCCGCCGGTGACCCACCGCTTAGGTGCCCGAGCTTCAGGTCCTCTGTGTTACATAGGCAACCCACCAACAATCCACGGTTTTGCTTCGATAGTTTGCCGATGGGTCCGCCAGTCCTTTGATCTAAGCCCCAGCCTTTAGTGGTGGTTCGCGCTTCTGAACCGGCAACTCGCCAGTTCCGCACCATTCCTCTATTCAAGGTTTGTTTCTCTCTTTGTTCCTCACTTCAAAGATCCTACAAAAAAAAAGGCATAAAATAATTCACTAAACACTTGGGTTGCCTCCCAAGAAGCTCCTTAGATAACATTGTCGTACGGTGTAGATCTCTTTTCAACAACTCTTTTCCAACAGGTCATCATCCCACTTCGTCTCCTTCAGCTCCAATACCTTGTCCTCCTCCTCATTTTGCAACACTCCTACCACCTTGCATTTGGGGGGCGTTTCAGCTGATGGACATACCTTGTAGGTGACTTCCTCACTTCCAACTCGAAATTTTAGCTCCCCAAGCTCCACGTCCACCATGGCTCTCCCCGTAGCTAACAACGATCTTCCCAAAATAATGGGAAACTCTACATCCATTTTGCAATCCAGAATAACAAAATCAGTAGGTAGAATAAACTTGCCCACTCTTACCAACACATCTTCTAACACCCCCACCGGTCTTTTTATGGACCTATCTTCCATGAGCAGCCTCATCGACATCGGTTTTGTGCTTCCGAGTCCCAATTCTTGAAAATGAGCAGGGACATTAAATTTATGCTGGCTCCAAGATCACATAGAGCTTTTTTAAACACACATATCCCAATTGTATAGAGGATTGTGAAAGCTACTAGGTCCTCCCGTTTAAGGGCAAGATTACTCATCGTCACCGCACCACAATGGTGCGTTTTCTCCCCATTACCTGCATCAACCACCTTTTTCTTCTTCAGGAATTCTTTCATAAACTTTGCATAATCGGGCATTTGGAGTAGAGAATCGACTAACGGTATATTTATGGACAACTTGCTAAACATGTCAAAAAACTTTCTAAACTGGTTGTCCTTCTTTTTCATGGCCAAACATTGTCGATAAGGAGGTGAGATTCTTGATTCAACCTTGTCATCAATTGGGGCCTTCATGCCTGCCTCATTATTATCAGCATGTGAGAGGATTTCATCATCCTTTCCCTCTCCTTCCTCGTCAATATTTTCTTTATTCCTTGGAGTCATTGGTGTTTTATCGACTTCATCTTCTTCCTCTGTTTCGGGTTATTAACCTCATTAGGCTTCACCGGTGTATCTCCAATCACCTTGCCACTCCTAGTGACAATAGTCATCCATTAACCATCTTTCTTTGGATTAGGCATTGTGTCACTAGGTAGTGTTCCCTTCATTCGGGGGTTCATTTGAGCTGACAAGTGATTCGTTTGGGTCTCCAATGCTTGATGGAGGCTGAATGTGAACTCACTATTTGGGAAAGGTTAGACACCTCCCCTCTCAATTCTTTCACCCCGCTCTCGGTTGACTCCACTTTCTTTAGAAATCTAGAGAGCATTTCTTCAATTTTTGAGCTACCTGCATCATTAATGCCCGACTGTTTGTGGGAGTTCCAAACTTTTGGAGGGGAACATATGGGTTTAAACTTCAGTGATAGTGATCATTCTCTTGGTTTGGCTCCCTATTACCCCACCTTTCATTTCTTTCGGGCCATCCCTACGACTCACGATTTCTCCAACCTTGATTGTCATCCCTTGGGCTCCATGGGCCTTGGTTTGCTCCTTGGAATACAGGTCGAAGACCTCCCATTTGGTTGCCCATGTATTGGCATTCTTCTTCATATCTTGGCGGTGACGATTCTCCATCATATTGCAAGGGACCTTGCATTCCCACAACATTTACCAACTTGGGCCCTGCTCCCATTACATGTTTTATCATCAATTCTAGCTGTGTTATCATCTTGGAAAGATTCTCATCCCTCTCCACATCCCTTTTTCACAACTCAGCCGCCAATGCACTTGAGCTGATCTCATAGGTGGACACATTTGTTTCTCTCATGTGCCAATCCCTTGGTCTTTGTCATTCTGTCTAGAAGGGCTTTGGCCAACCCATATGTTTGATCCATAATACAACCACCAACTAGGTTGTTGGCCACAGACTTGTTGGTTGAATCAAGGGACCTGTAGAAGCTTTGGAGAAGCACTCCATTCGACAGTCCATGATTTGGGAAAAGAGCAACCTTTCTTTTAAACCTTACCCATGCCTCGTGCAAAGGTTCTCCCAGTTCTTGCCTGAAATTAGTGATATCGTCCATCAGCTGAAGCATCTTTGACGGAGGGAAAAAATGATCCAAGAAAGCCTTGGTTAACTCTTTCCAAGAAGTAATACATCCAGGAGGGAGTTCCTCCAGCCACATTATTGCTTCCCTCGTCAATGAGAAAGGAAAGAGTCTCAACGGTATTGACTCTTGACTAATATTTGTAATATTGAAGGGCTGGCATATCTCCAAGAAGTTTCTCAAATGTCGATTCGTGTCCTTGGTTTTCTTCCATAGATTCCCTGCATTTGCAACAATGGAACATGGTGATTGTAACATAAACTACCGTATTCCCTACCGTCGGTCGTAGGCGAATGGATCCCTTAATTTCCGGCATCACTCAATTATCTTCATCGTGTTTCATGTTACCTTCCACTGAGCTATCCCCTGCTTGGGAGTGATGACTCATGTGGTTGTGAGATCCTAACGACACAACAAACTCACGTCAAGTAGCTATGATGCAAACCTAGCATCTCACTAGCCGTGGGACTTGTTCTTTTGGTAATTCTAGGTTCATATTCAACCTTAGGAATTGTTTCAGAGAAATCTACTCCCTTTAGTTTTT